>DWMZ01005122.1:0-11182 GCA_018249855.1 Eueides tales michaeli | reverse complement strand
ATAGGAGACAAACGTGGAATGAACACAAACGATTTCACGACAAGTGGTGCGAATGCCAAAATAGTATACAAAGTGGATAAAGATACATATAAAAAATATTTATATAACTTATTTTCAGCTGAATTGAAAGTAAAGTGAGCTATATAATGTATTAATAATTGAAAAAAAAAAATTTAGAAACAGATATTTACAAAAATTAAAGATTATTAAACATTTGATATGTATTTTCTTTTTCTTAATACAATTTACGAACGTATAAGTCAAAGAAACAAATAATACAAATACTTCCCCATATTTATTATTGTAAAGCAAAAGAGTTTGTGTCTTTGTACGCGGTAATCTCAGGAAATACATTTTTTTAATTATAAATCTTTTCGCTTTGTATGAGCTGTTAATTAAGGAAGGCTATATTATACCACGATATATGTTTCAAGTAGTTTTATTACCTCCTATAGTAGCGATCTGAGGTCCGGTAAGTAAAATGTGTCATATGTTATTAACCAATTTCTAAAAATTCTAAATATGGTTACCCCATGTATCAATCATGTCTTATAGATAAGAAATTTACTATAATTGATAATTTAATTTTTTTATAAATATTATTTTATTAGTAACACTAGTGGGCTCCGCCCCGTCCTCGCTTCGCTCGCCAACGAAAATTCAACGAAAAAACATGTAAGTATCAATCAATGAAAACATCAATAAAAAATAAAATATAACGATCAGCTTCTTAATACACCTTTATCAAAAGCAAAAAAAATCAATTTAAATCTTGATCCAAATTCATAAAGAATCACAACATTTTTTTTTCATATTTTTTTTGTCATATTATAGGCACTCACGCGAGTGCCTCACAATACACGATATTCTCGATCACCTATTCTTCCAGCTTGCACTCGCATCTGCAAAATATATATATCAAAATTATAAAATATATTAATCAAAATTTTAAGTTTTGTCAGAGGTTATCGACTATTGCGATTGACATTCTGTTCTGCTCTTAGTGTGTGGCGTTACGAGCGTAGCAGCTGAGCACTAAAGTACTTTGCCAATATTACGTGATGACAGACATGCAACATGGATGTAAGGAGAATGTGTTGCGAAGAAGCCACTCTATGCATCTCATTTTTTTCGTTTCTATAATGTTAAAGAATATGTATTTAATAAATTTTGCTTGAAATTCAGGAAACAGCATTCGCATTGACTATGTCAAGTGTAGCCAACAATTTGTAAGAGTTAAAATAATAATAGATGCATTTTTTATTGCGAAGCGTATTTACGTATTCCACAATGTGGCCCCAGTATAAGAAAATGTTAATACCGTATCAAAAACGCGGGCGAAGCCATATTTAACAACTAGTTATTCAAAATACATACAAGACCGTCGTTGCATAGCTTCTACCTGTAAACGTTGTGTTCGATTCCACACATCAAAATAAAAATATGAATATTTATAATAACTAAATATCACAAAATATTTAAAATAAATATTTAATTCTCTCTAATTATTCTCTTTAATGATTTAAAATAACCTGCGTCATATATTTGTCTCTCTATTAAAGGCTTAAAAGATAGCGTTATGTACTTGCATAAAACAAAAAAACTGTAATGTACTTGCATAAAACTAAAAGTATAATAATAAAAAATACTTACTTTTAAGTCACTTGCTTAAATTATTATTAATTGAAAACAAATGATTATATTTAATAAAAAAGTTATATGTAGTTCTAAACTTCTATCTCAGAGCTGAGAAGAACGGGCGCAAAGACTTTTTTCCCCACTTATAAATTTGTGTTTGTGTTGATCCCACTTATAAATTTGTGATTAAAATATAGGTCTAATTACCAATTAATTCTCAATAGGATGTAGTTTAACGTATAAGTTACTATTATTGTATTTGGACCAATTGGGATTTGCAATATTTATTAGTTATCTTGGAACACTATATCATATTAAAGATCATCCCGGTATGATTTGGCACAATGCGGCGTTGTTTCTATTTTGGAAACCACCAATAGTGGGTTAGTAGGTATTTTTGGAAAGTTCAAAATGATTCTGGAATTTAATTTTAGTATATTTTTAATATCAACTAAAGCATAATATAATATAAAAGTGCAGACGAAACTGATAGTTAAAAAGATTGAAATGTACATAGGTTAAAAACAGTCAGAGAGAAATAAGAGGGAAGTTCTCGGATTTCTTACGGAAATAAAAAACCTAACCTGGAAATTTTCACCATAAAGTCCACGCAAACAATAGACTAATAGAAATATGAACTGTTAACAACAACAATAACACGTTCCCTTTGTCTACCTTACCTTGTGCAGGATACAGCGTGAAGCTGAGAGTGAGTGTTTTTTGCTTAAGCCAGTCCTCCCCCGCAGCTTTAAACGTATTATTGATACTTAAATTATTTTGGATTTATTTCCACAAGGCGACATCTAGTTTAGTATATTCAGAATAACAGTTGCAAAGTAAAATGTAAAGTTTCTCTTATTCATAAGTAGATGGCGCTTAAACGTAATCAGATCCAATCATTAAACGGTTCTCACTGTAAGCCGTTGTGGAATTCCAACTTTTAAATATATATGAGTTCTGGCATTCAACTTGCAAAGGTTCCGTCTACTTACCCACCATTGAGGTAAATGCATGACGAAGAAAAAGCTTTTTATTATTAATAAAAACAATTTTGCTTAAAATACTTATTTATTATTCGTAAAAAGGCTGGAAATCGTCCTGAAATATAAACAAAAATACATGTAACATGGTTAGGTTAGGTGATCTATGTGAATTTTTTAGAATGACGACTTCAATATTTTTTTTACATTCACGTAGTATCCCGTATATTGCAGGGTAGGAGATAATTTTTTCACTTCGGCGCTGAGGCAAAGCGCGATGCTGAGGCGCAACCAACGCACAATGCATACAGAATTTGGTGGAAAGTGAGGAACGAAGGTCTCAATGAGAACAATGGATGTTAAAATTAGGGCCCTAGATTATTTCTGGCTAAGCTGCTATATTATGGGATATAGAGTGCAGTTAAAAACTTTTAGTTTAACACACGGGTCATGTTTATGTATAGAATTTATTAAAATTGTATGATACGCTACAATTACAAACTATATAATATATTAGGCGATGGTTGTTGGTTTGATTCTTTCTGGAGGAGAATGAATTATTTCCATTTCCCAACGTTATGTGGTGACGATATCGCCACTAAATACGAACGCATATACATCTATAAATAATAAATACTATTGATTCAAATAACAATAGATTTTTTACATTATATCTTTTACAAATGTATCTGCGTATACTGAATTAAAATTAACTCTGTTCAAGTTATTAACACTTACTACATTATAAAACCACCATTGGCGAATTTGGTTGATTTCTTTTGCTGGCATAAGTTCATTTATGTCTGGGGCATCTTGATTAATTTTGATATTATTGTAGCGATCCTACAAAAAATAAGCGAGACGAATATTAAATCGTTGAGGGTAGTTATAAAAAAAATATTGTGTTAACTAACAGGCGAATGCTACCTCTAAGCATTGCCTAAATGACAGCGTACTAAACGTTTTTTAGGAATATTTTTTTCTTTTCCGGTTTTATCTAACAAAGTACAGCGTTGGGTTTCGCTAACGTCTATACACACAATATATATAAGGAAAAAGTTGAAAAGAGGGAAATATGTATTCTTTGTTCTATTTAAGAAATCACTGTAAAGCATTATACATACCCTTGATTCTAGGACCCAGTTAATTTTTTCTAATCCTCTATCAGTAGAAGTTTCTGAGAGTGTAGTTGTTTCTTCATCTTCATCACTTGGTAGTATTTTTTCGTTATCTACCTTTTCATTTGTACGTAACAATTGCTTGTATTGTTTTGGCGTATTCTTTAATAAGCAAACTGATTAATTAGTATACTATATTTAAAAACGTATAAAAAATTGAACGAAGCAGGATTTGAACCCGCGCCTTTATGGCAACCGTCCAAGCGCCCTGACCAATTAAGCCATTCGTTCTCACCAAGCTACGTCGAAATTCTTATACGGTCTCTGTAGGGAGATTTTTACAAATTTTAGCTACCCAAAGATAATTCGTTAGAATTGTTTTTGGGCAGCGAAAAAATACGTTTGGCAAGAGAGAATGCTATTTATTAAATATTTTTACTATTTTTAAAGTGTTATTGTACACTTATGAAAGAAAAATACTAAATTTAAAAACAAAAATGTACACGAAACAATTTTTAATTTTTATACGTTTTTAAATTTAGTATTTTTCTTTCCTAAGTGTGGAATAACACTAAAAATAGTAAAAATATTTAATAAATAGCATTCTCTCTTGCCAAATGACAATTCTAGCGAATTGTCTTTGGGTAGCTTAAATTTGTAAAAATCTCCCTACAGAGATGCTAACAACATAAAATAAGTTGTAACAAGCGTATAAGAATTTGGACGTAGCTTGGTGAGAACGATTGGCTTAATTGGTCAGTGCGCTTGGACGGTTGCCAAGAGACGCGAGTTCAAATCCTGCTTCGTTCAAATTTTTATACGTTTTTAAATTTAGTATTTTTCTTTCCTAAGTGTGGAATAACACTTTAAAAATAGTAGAAATGATTTATTAGCAGTTACTATTGTAATTATATTCAAACGCTATCGGTTATAAAGCTGGACCGAACCTATTATAAAGAGACTCTATTTGCTATGCACCAATTTTCGGGATATTATGTGTTGAGTGGCAAAAATGACACCACACGTCATAAAATTATTAGAAAAGAAAGAGAAGGAATTAATTATTAAGTTTAATTGAACCAGTCAAACTCTAGTCAGACGCAGTACTGATACGCCGCGATAGGCGCTATACAGAAATTCAATTCTTCTATACTTTAATTATTTTAATTTTTAAAATAAGTCGCTCTGGCACATGGGTACAATCGTGCAATGGTTTTGGGTTTGATTTCCAAACCAGGGAAATTGAATATTAAATATGTTAATTATATGGCTCTGGTAACGAGGCAAAGTGAGGCGTTGCGTTCTCCCACCCAACACGCAGTGTCTGAAGAATTTGACGGAACGTCATAGGGCGGCTTAACAAGAACCAAAGTGTCTTAGCACTTAGTTCCCAGGTTGACCCTACAAAACGCTAATAAAAATGGAGATTGACTTAATTTACAATGGACCTACACTCGAGAACTTGGAATGTCTGAATTCTTAATTATTTTAATTTTATCACGCGAATCCACGTGCTTAATCTAGTATAGATACATTAGCTATGTTAACAAAAGAAATCCTAAGCTGCCATCGGATTTAAAAGTTTCTCGCGTTATCACCCGTAATGGTTTTCAATTTGACGCTATGGACGCTACACAAATGCTAAATTGCCTTTATCTAAATATCTCAATCTTGGACACTTTGATAAAAATACTTGGAAGGTCTTTAATGATTGAAGTCATCAGTCTTTAAGACCTATATTTTTTTAAATTAGCTTTCTGGTACCTAATATAATACTAGATAGGCTTTACATTTTTTTTCCACATTTTCCGACCGAATTTAAGATATTGTCTGTTGAATCAGGGAACTTTACGTCGCGTGTTATCTTAGTGGAGTGTAAGAATTCAATTCCAGATTTTCATGGCTATTACGTATTTTTTACCCGTATATATAGCTTTAAAATTGTAACATAAAATCTTCGCTCTTTTTGAATTCTCGTAGGGACTTCGGGCAATCGTCTCTCAATACATAGTACTCTCTGAACTACATGTCAAATATCAGCTTTATAGGGGCATTAATATCGTTCTTTGGATTGTAAGTTCGGTTATTTTAAAATGTATACTTACGAATTTATTGCTAGAAACGTTAACAAAATGTACGTTAAAATATATCATATTGTATTATAAGCTAAATTACATTTTTTAGACAAAATTGATCTTACAAGCAATATAAATTTCGTTTTACAAAATCGCTAAGATGAACGTTGGATTTGATCCTTTTAATTTCTTTTTCTTTGTATAATCCGAAAATTAAAAAATAATATATTATTTAAATAAAAAAATACGTTCCATTAAAAGTTGTAGGGTTGTAGGTACCACTAACAAATAAAGTTTTTATGGGGAATCCACTCAAAAATAGATGTGAACGACGACTAGTTCATATATAATTCCAGTTATGTTTACAGTGTGATAACAGAATTTAAGCGCTCAAAGCAGTTTTGACATAAATGTATGTTCGAGTATGCACATATTTCAGCAGGACCTCTCTTCTTGCTTGCGTTTACACGTATCTACCGCTTAGAAGTATTTGGCTACCTGCACTTTTAATCAAACTACATACAGTACATCTTTAAAAATGTATTTATTAGGACTCATGGACTGTATTTTGCAGCAAAAACCCTTATTTAAACTAAAAAAATTATACAACTTATTGTCATTTGCGTACTCCTGGTCATAAAGCTAAAGAAATGTAAATGTTGGAATTTCATCAAAATATTCTTTGAAGTTACACTTTTATTTTGACCCAGTTATTGTGTAGTAGGTAAGTCAAAGAACTACTCCAAGTAGATAGTTTTAGGCGTATGTGCATATGTTTCACATCTGTGTTATTTTTTTTAACAAAAAGGATAACTTATTTTTTTTTACAAAAAGGATTTATGGGGAAGAGACTACGAGAATAATAATTAGCTTTCTTAAACCATGAGATTTCAAGACTGAGCTAGAGAGAACACAAGAATTGGACAAGAGAGCAAATTGGGAAATGGTCCACTGAAATAAATTTAAATTTTCAAATTTTTAGATATAAGCAGAGTGAGAGAGTATTTTTTGAATGAATGAAATGAAAGAATGAATGTTATTTTTGAATGCAAGAACACTAAAAAAATACTATAAAACGCATGATGGCATTCGAGATGTGGTGTTATTGTCGTATCGATCCCTGTTAGTTGGAGTGTCAACATGTCCCGTAAAATCATGCAAATTATAAAAATGCGCAAAATGAAGTAGTAGGTATAGCTTTCTTCATCTTATTATGATGTTTTGTTGATGGCAAAAGGCGTAGACAAAGAAAAAAGCCGTGGTTGAGAAACCACAGGGACTGGACTAGGTGTTAGACACTTCTTTCTCTTGAATGTTTGATATTGATTCAAGTATGTTCAACGGATTTTTTAAATTTATTTTAAAAATAATCAATCTACAGAGATTTTGTCCGTACTTTAATGTTTTATTTTTAAATTATTGTTATTATTTTTATCTCAATTAATAAAAATTTTAATATTTACTGTAAACCTAAGGATGCATAACGATTTTTATCGTATTTTATATGTTTTATAGAAATTATGCTTACAGATAGAATGAATCGTGTTCCTCGACTGGCTCTTTAAAATCCTGCAAGTTTTTTTTTATAATAATCATATTTATTAGTAATTAAGAATTAGTTCGGTGGCTTAAGTCCTCTCAAGGGAACGTATACAAGAAAATATACGTATATTTAAAAAATACTAAGTGGTGCTTACTCTATTTTTTAACAGATGTGATTAAATGTATTTAGTGTTATGTCACCTTGGCGCAGAGGCACAGTGTCTGTTTACTAAAGCGACGGCTGTGGGCACGATTTCAAATCGGGCAAATTAATTACTGAGTGTTGAGAGATGTGTGTTAAGTGGCGGACCTCAACGCCGTACTTTGTTACCAAAGGGTAAATATGAAAAAAAATATATATTTTTTCGCCCTGGTAACAAAAAAAAATCATTTATATCCATCAGTCAACGTAATGATTCAAAAATTGAGCTGAAAAGTCAGGGGAGGAGTGTCTTACAATAGGTTCTCGCCGTCTATACTTGAAATAGTATAATACTCTGAATATTTATTAAAAAAAGGGTCTTGATAGACGAATCGACTGACAGATGGGCCACAAAATGGTCCTATTCTTTGAGTTCTATTCCGAATATTCTTAGATATATAGGATTACAGAAAATTGAAAATCAATATTAGTAATGTATATTTATTATATACTTATATCTATCATTTTCAGCTTTAGAGTTAATCAGCTTATCGCTGTATTCCACACGTAGCAGGTTAGATAAGGAAAACTTGGGCACCTAGTGTATTGTGTGTTAAACGGCGGTCCTTAACGCCGCGCTTTGCCTCGTTACCAGAGCGTAAACATGAAAACATATAATATTTTAATTTGAAAATGTAAATATTTTTTTTTTTCGAGGGGAGATCGAATCCATAACCTGTCGCTTTTCAGTCACATGCTTGTGCCCCTGCTCCGCGACAGGCCTCAAAACACAATACATACATTTTTTTAAATTAACTCTTCCTTTTGCACTTACGAGGATAGACAGAGGGGACCTGGGAAACTAGTGTCAAGAATGTTCCTTTTTCTACTTTCCGCCGATTTCCGTGGGCGTTGTGGGTTGATTGATGGAGTTCAACGACATCAATGAGTTTGCCTCATTAACAGAGCGAGAAGACTTAAATTTGAAATATTTTTTATTGCCTCGAGTGGGGGATCAAACACAATTTTGCGTTTAAAGTCAATACTTGTGCTCCTGCGCCTTGACAGGCCCAATATTTATGTACATATATTATCTATACATTTTAACTAAATTTATTACTAAACATAAATGACTTAGGCACTAGAAAATGGGTTTGACTTAGTTTAACATTCTGCTATTTGATAAATACACCTCGAACCCAACTTTCAGCATGCGGTTGCGTTTAACTTGCTAAGTGCTTTAATTCTGTTGAGTTAATGAGTACAGCCGTTTTGGCTGTTTAATATTAAGTATACGTATTTAATATTTTAATATAACGTATAAGTATATAATACTTGAATATAACGTTTTTTTTTCATATGAATTTATACATATATTGTCGTTGTAGGCTTCGATTCCCTTTCACCGAAAAAAATCATTACCTGTCACTGATAAAAAGACAAAGCACGGCGTTGAGTTACCTCACATAAGATAAACTGAAATAATAATCGGAACATACGGTATGTGCGACTGTTACCGTGATAGGTTAACTGTTTGATTTCTACTCAAGGAATGTCGATATATAGGTAATATTTTTGTTTCCTCGTTCTATTCGCTCGTAACGATGCAAAGCATGGCAAAGAGTTTCACCACTAAAATAGCAATGCTTCGAGAATTTAGTGGAAAGTTGGGAACGAAAGTGCATTGAGAACGGATTATACACGGTTCCCGAATTCCCTACTTCTGCCCTAATTTTAGCGAGATTAATACAGGAGACCCTACATTTACGGCTATAATTTTATTCATACATTTCCATCCAAACTAGTGACCAAGATATTCGCCCTGTAAAAAATAAAAAAAGTTAAAGCTATTTAGAGAAAATAAATGAGGGAACTTAAAAAAGGAAATAGCGCCTAAATGGTAGTATAATTAAGACATACCTTTTGTGGATGTTTAACCTTTTTAATATCTTTTGAAGGTTGCTCTCTGCGCTTTCTTTTTGCTTGTGAAAATAACGGGATTAAGTTTAATAATGCTTGAAAATATCTGCATTATAAATACACACGTAGAAATAAGAAATATTTAATGGATGGATGGATATTTAGAAACACTTTACATTAGTTACACAAAGCACGGCGTTAAGCTACAATTTATGGCAAGGAGTGCAGAGAGAATTCTCTTATCAGAAATTTAGCAGTAACTTTTTTTTTAGTTTCATGCGGTATCTCGCACCAAATAGGGCAGCGAGGGGGAACTGAGAAACCTCGCGATGGAAAAAAGAATGAAATTATGTTTTTTCCACTAGTGGGGATTGAACTTACAACCGCACGCTTGTGTCGCGACAGGCGTTATTTCATTACTATTTTCCGCTCAATTTTCGAGTTATTGCGTATTGAGAAGTGAAAGTCGACATCGCGCTTTGTCTTCAACCCAAAGTAAAAATTGAAAAGAATTAATTTCTCCGATTGGGAATCGAGACGACAATCGCACTTTTACAGTTAAACGCCTTACCACTGTACTATGATGATCTTAACTTATTAGATGTGCTTTAAACTTTTATATACATACATACATATGATTAAGTGAGTATATACCGAAATACTATACCAAATCTAAAACCACCGGCAGTACTCTGAATCTGTAAAAGAAGTAGACTTATATTATCGTTACATAATATTAAGATATTTTTTTTATTATTCATTATAATAACATTGTAAGACGGAGCGGTATACCGACTGACGTTTACGAGATAGTTATGGATTCCATTGCCGATAGAAAAAGTAACTATTTTTATTGTCTGACTGAGTGCAACTGAAATCAACGAAGTACTGTCATAACACGTAATGTCGAAAATTAGTTGAGGCGAGGGGACGGAATGTATAAACACAAAATTTGTGCGGGAGAGTCACGTTTACGTGTGGGAGAGTCACGTTGTCAGCAATGGCAACACGCATGGGCAGTCTCGACCGGACTATTACCACCCCCGGCATTTAAGACCGGCGTTAAGTAGTGGCTTTGGCCACTGCGTTTCGCGTTGGGTAATGCCGGGCCCCGGTGCCCATACCCCTTATAGACCGGCAACGCACCTGTAGCTCCTCTGGTGCTACACGGGGCCATGGGCGGCGGTGATTACTTACCATCAGGTGACCCGTACGCTCGTTTGCCGTGTCTTTCCATAAAAAAAAATTAAAAAATCTCTATTTTTGTATTTATGCTCAGATTTAAGCAGTGTTTCACACTTTAGATATTAAATGTAGAGTCGCGCATCGCTCCGCTTTGACCAGAGCGATAAAATGAAAATATTAAATATTTGATTTCATCGTGAGATCAGTGAGAAGAGAAGCCACATCCACCACGAGAGGTGTAGTGAAGATAGATATGTAAATAAAGTGCATTGCTTTGTTTTGACAGAAATAAAAATGATACCTTGTATTTTTGTATTTTGATCCTTTTGAAGGTACTACCTAAAACAAAATGATGATTTAGTCATTTGTTTGTATTACAAGTTTTGAATTCGTGCCAAATTTCAAATTACAAAGAGGAGTATTCAGTAGTGTTTGCAGCAAAAACGAAAAAAATTCGATATATATATATACATATATATATATATATATATATATATATATATATATATATATATATATATATATATATATATATATATATATATATATATATATATATATATATATATATATATATATATA
>DWMZ01005121.1:0-11182 GCA_018249855.1 Eueides tales michaeli | reverse complement strand
GCACGTTAAATATTTTTAATAAAAATATAATAGGGTGGTAAGGAAACAGTAAAAAAGAAAAGATTTGAAAAAAAAGTGTGTGTATGTTTGTCTGTTTGCGCACGTTTATCTCCGGAACTAAAAGACGGGTTTGAATGAAACTTTTTGTTGTTTAGCTGGGCCTTTTTTTATGGAATAGACAAGGCAAACGAGCGTACGGGTCACCTGATTGTGAGTGATCACCGTCACCCACGGCCACGTGTAACACGGGGAGCTACAGGTGCATTTCCACTCCCCTGGTGTTAGGTGGTTTAGGTGGAGGTAAACGCGCTTTTTGAAGATACCTATGTCGTATCGACCTGGAAATACTGCCGCTGGTAGGTCCACAGAAGTGTGGAGCGTGGAAGAAAATTCCTACGACATCGCATAGTAGTGGAGTGCCACGTATCCAGATGATGTGGATGGTATTTTAGCTTATGACGTACTGTGCGGTTAGAAAATTCGGCGGCAGGTACCGAGTCAAACACTTTTCCCGAAAAACACTCCTCGTGATAAATGCGGTAAAGAACGTTCAAAGTGTCAAGCCCCTCACAGATCAATGGGTCCCCAACGATTCCAGTGGCTCTACGTTGTATGCGATTAAATGGTTCAAGCTAATACTGGAGTACACCAGCCAAGAGTAATTCCATATGAGGCTGAACCTGGGCCCTGTGCAGGGCCACACGGTGTTATGGCGTGAAATACTGTCTCGCTCTGCTGATGACCCCCAATTTCTTCGAGGCCAACTTGGCCTTGTTTTCCAGATGATCGCGATACTGGCAGTCGCTCGAAAAGTTGAGACCCAATATAATGACGCTGGGCGCGGCTTTAAGGGGAATGTTCTCGAAAACTGGTGATACGATAAATGAGTTTTTTTAGTGGCTAACGCGCAGGCTTTAGCCTTCTGGGCCTGCCTAAACCTGGGCAACAAATAGGATATAATTTGTTCTGGACACTGGAACACCTAACGTAGAACTTTAAGAGACCAGCTAAACCATAAGAAATATAGAACAGACGCCTAGCCGATAATTTTTTTCAGGATGATGAGAAGTTTTTATTGAGATTAAAAAATGAAGATCTGGAATATCTGGTGATATCTGGAATATTCGGCGGAAAGTGAGGAACATAAGCGGAATAGAGTGTCTTAACACTAGGTTCCCGAGTTCCCTCTGCCTACCCTGCCTTGTGCGGGATATAACGTGAAGCTAAAAAAAAATTAATACGCTTGTTACAACTTATTTATGTTGTTAGCATCTCTGTAGGGAGATTTTTACAAATTTCCGCTACACTGTAAAAATCTCCCTACAGAGATGCTAACAACAAAAATAAGTTGTAACAAGCGTACAAAATTTTCGAGCTTAGTGAGAACGAATGACTTAGTTGGTCAGAGCGCTTGGACGGATTCCAAGAGGCGCGGGTTCAAACCCTGCTTCGTTGAAAATTTTTTATACGTTTTTAAATTTAGTAGTTTTCTTTTCTAAGTATGGAATAACACTTTAAAAGTAGTAAAAATATTTAATAAATACCATTCTCTCTTGCCAAACGATAATTCTTACGAATGGTCTATGGGTAGCGGAAATTTGTAAAAATCTTCCTACAGAGATGCTAACTACATAAATAAGTTATAACAAGCGTAAAAATTTCGACGGAGCTTGGTGAGAACGAATGGCTTAGTTGGTCAGAGCGCTTGGACGGATTCCAAGAGGCGCGGGTTCAAATCCTGCTTCTAAAAATTTTTATACGTTTTTAAATTTAGTATTTTTCTTTTCTAAGTGTGGAATAACACTTTAAAAGTAGTAAAAATATTTAATAAATAGCATTTTCTCTTGCCAAACGATAATTCTTACGAATGGTCTATGGGTAGCGGAAATTTGTAAAAATCTCCCTACAGAGATGCTAACAACATATATAAGTTATAACAAGCGTAAAAATTTCGACGGAGCTTGGTGAGAACGAATGGCTTAGTTGGTCAGAGCGCCTGGACGGATTCCAAGAGGCGCGGGTTCAAATCCTGCTTCGTTTAAATTTTTATTCGTTTTAAAATTTAGTATGTTTCTTTCCTAAGTGTGGAATAACACTTTAAAAGTAGTAAAAACAGATTTAGGCACTTTGACAACCTTCATTCAACATTTAACATTTATTTTATATAAATAGGTTGACAAATATAAAAGTTATGTTAATTTAAAATATTTAGCTGAAATTATAGCTTTCAATATATAAATATTGTCTAAAAAGTGATCATTTTATTAGAACAAGAAAGTAATTGAGGTAAAAAATAAAATAAAGTAATTCAACCGGGCGTAATAGCGGGCTGGTTGCTAGTTATATTAAATAACATTGATTTATTTTCACCTATGTTAATGATACAAACATGTTATATAAAATTATTAAAAGCCAATCTTTTTTTTTTCAAAGTAAACGTTATAACGTTCACAATGTGGTTTCATATTGTTTGATAAATTTCCAAAATAAGTTTCCTTATAAGATAAAAAATCTGTAGTCATATCTCGTCATGTAATAACTACATCGCAAAGGAACACGATAGAAGACTTTTGAGTTACACTCGTGCAAAGTAAAGGCGTCTCGCTAGTAATGAGTCACACCAACGTTTTTGTTAACGACATATATTAAAAATAGTTAACTCGAGAAAAAAATATGTTTTTATTTTTTTCCTATCTTCAAATATGTCTGAAATATTAAACGTTATAATACAACCCTCCGCGGCAAAATTCATATAAGCGACCGCACTAACATGTGACGTCATGCTGCGTCTCGCGGGTCGGCCCTTGTATAAATATAAATGTTGTGTGGTTTCGATATAAATTCAATGGTTTTTTTATAGTAACTCAATAAAATGGTTATTAAATATTATATTATCCATACGCACCTATTCCAGTAAAAAAAGTAATTACAGTTTTTCTTAATTTTAACATAATTCTCAGCTTCAGCTTCACGCTGTATTCCGCACATGGCAGGGTAGGCAGAGGAAATTGGGAAGCTAGTGTTATATATATTTATATTAGTTATTAGTATTTCGTGAGCTATAGTTTAAGTGCAGTGCTTGTAGTAGTAACACTCCGGAATTTAAATCGGCATACACTGCTATATACGGTACACTAGATATGGTGATTCTTTCTGTTAAGAAAGAAGGTTACATGGTAAGTAGGGATAAATAGATGGAAACTACATTGAACAGAAAATAGAATAGGAAGTGCTGTTTCCCTTAAAAAATACTGGTTATCTGTAAAGTCGATTTACGGTCTGATGTCTTCTTATGAAGACGTAAGAAGACATTATTGATAAAGGAAGGAGGGTATAAGCATGGGAAAGTTATAATGGCGTGTAATTTATTTATTTTTGATATGATTATATTAATTTTTATCTGGAATACCCACACACCAATTTTTTTTATCTCTTACCTTTACAGTACTAGAGTTTTGTGTGTAGCAAGCAACCCTTAACATAAAAGCTTATTTTCTCTGTTCAAAAAATATAACCATTTTAAAAACAATTCTTTATACCCCAGTACTTGCCCATGCTTATACGGCTACCCATTCATGTGTTTTTGAATTGAATTGAGTTACTGTCACTAAATTGTCATTATTTTGTGTAATGTAAAGAAGGAGGTAATTGAAATATTTTCTGACTAAAATTAAACAGACGTATTACAAGTAACCTATTATTACAGTACACATGCAGATCATGCCTCTCTATCACTTCTTCGGCGCCTTCGCTCGCACGCTTGTCTTACGTGAAACATGACAATGAGATATCATGCACGCTCGGAACGTGCAGCCAGCCTTTATCGATTTATAAGATGTTATCACATCAAAAATATTCAGTATTCAGTATAAATATGTATATTTATTTGATGCGGTCACGAAAAATACTTTGTACTTAGTTAAAAAAAACCAAACACAGCTAGTACACCCATTTACAGCCAGTCAATCTGTTTTTCAACTGTCTGTCTCTCAACAGCCTTTTCTTCAAATCAAGAGGTATGTAACTAAAATAATATCATAACTAAAACAATATCAATAATCTTATGTATCCTGATTTGATTTCCCTTCAATCACAGAAAAGAAAAGAAACAGAAAAGAAACGCAATCAAAGGATAAGCACTCGAGTACTTATGTAAATATGTAATAACAATTATACTCGCAATCAAATAGTTTGGGTTGATTTTCATTGATCTAGAATCATTGGGTTTGACAGGACGTGAGAATTTATTCTACAAATAGAGGAATAAGAATCACAAATTTAATATTATTATAGTACGATCTTATATCGTGTAGTGCGTATAATTTTCATACGGCAATACTGCTTTTGTTAACAAACATCTGATACAACTTTTAAAGAAGTTACTTTTAAATCAAATATAGCCTAGATCCTGGCAGAAACTAATAGCTACAAAAAAAGAATTATTCAAATCGGTCCAGTATCGCAAACAGACAATCAGGCCTTGTATTGTATTAGTTATTTACCCTCCTACATTGTTTTTTCGCAAGTATACGAGTATTCAATGCACAATTTTTACTTTTTCTTCTAGTAATAGATAACTGTGTTTTTATATGATTGACGTTTTTGTCCTGCTGTTGTCATCCTAATTAAAGAATAAGTTAAAAGAATAAGTATTAGTAGATAATTTTTGTCTTTTATCTGTATTTACAGATCGCACATAAAATTTGTAAATATAATAGTTGGAAATTAATATTTTAAAGAGCTATTTTTTGTCCTAGAACGATACATAAGTGAATAATAATAGGTATAATGAACAAATTTTTTTGTTACAACTTTTTCCGATTTAAAAACAACTTATGTTCTTGTTCTTAAAAAAACGATGTAGTATGAACCTGTCTAAGGTTTTCAACGAATCATTTTCATTATGTCTTTTCCATTTTATTTATTTATTAGGAGACTTTTATTATACTACTGTAGATACACACACTTATATGATTAATGATTGCAAATGAAATGGACACTAATATTATTAATGGTTCATGTACCATCTTCATTCATTCGTATCGTTCCGTACTTTTATGTATATCCAAAGCAACACCAACCGCTAACGCTAAACGAATGTCTCTTGGAAACCAATCAAACGAAATCTTGAGTAACAAACAAGATTGTCAATTATAAGGCTTCATTATTTATATAGACCAAACCAATTCAACATAAAAATAAACGACAATATTACATATAAATTATTGATAATAGTGAATCTGTGTAAAGTACCAGTGATAAGAGTAGCTTATTGTTAGAAGGCGAGTGGCGTGTGGTTGCGTCGACGAACCACGCCGCGGTATGGAGACAATGCGTTCAGCTGAAGCGTTCGATGGGTGGGAGGGAGGTTGTGCGAGGTCACGTAGCTCGGGTGGCTCCGGCGGCGCTCGGCGGTCTGGGCGCCGCCGCGTCGTGAGGTGGCGACGCGCGCACAGCGACCTCTGCGTGCGCCGCCCGCCCCCGACGAGTTTAAGTCCGGTGACCACGCTGCGGACTCTGCCGCCTCTCACACTGCCATCGAATTGTTATCTAAATATCCGTTCCAGGGGCTTCGCCTCTTGTGAACGTCGCCGCGATTTATCCCGTTTACGCTATTTACGCAAAAAACCAAATTCAACACTATTTAAGTTCTCGATATGTATAAAAATATATTAAATGAGTCGAGTGCTTGCTTAATCGATCGGCTGCATTAAAAAGTAAAAACTGTTATTATCGTTTTGTGGTCAAATTTTGCAGATTTTGTTGCGCTACCATATAGCTACAGGGCTTCACGATACCATCAAATATTCAAAGTGATTAAAAAAGCTTGTACGAATCGTTTAAATTAAATATCCAAGTGGTGCCGTCCTGTGCTTAGTTCATTCTGTGAACAGTGCGTGGGTTCTTAAGAGGTGTTTTTATCGTTACTTTAGTTGCGAGCTTTAGCAATTTATTTATTTTTTACTTTATTTTATTATTTTTTGCTATTATTGTGATAAAACGCGATCCATGCTTGGAGTTATGACTACCATGGTATGGTTTCCTTTGTCTTCGTTATATACCTCTTATTATTTTTAGTAAGGAAAGGTAGTTTATTCATTACATCAAATATGTTACCATTTTAGATTTATCTTTGCTTTCTTTGTGAATGAATACTAATTTCATTCATAATGTTGTAAATACATTTAAAAGATGACACTTTCAAACAATGTAACGCTTTTGGCAGCCTTGCAGTTATTGTATTTGTAGAACGTTATAGAATTTTGAGGAGCTTCCTTTAAATTTTTTTATCAGAATTAAAAGTTTTAAATGCATATGCTTTATGATCTATAAGATACTCAAACGTTTTATAGTAGAAGAGTTTTAACTAAAAGTGTAAAAATTACTTACCAATGAATTTGAAAATCGCTTTGCTTCTAAGCTATGAAAGTTCTTATTAAAAAGTTTTAATTAAATTAAAATCTGAATTAAATTGGATCTTGCTCGATCCTTATAAACACTGTTCCATAACACACATTTTTTAAACAACATAATACTTATAGATCGGTTGTGACGTAAAAAGTATGCAGAGAATGCAGCCCCACCCTAATTCTTAAAATTAAATAGTCTATATGAGAAGTAGTAAATGAAGTTAAGAAACTAATCAACATACTAAAATAAGGTTTTACAAAGATATTTAATAGCACAATACAGCACAATACTTTATTTTATATTAGTAGTTCCGTAGTTTATCTGCAGTATAATAGTTTCTAGTTAAAGCATGAAAGATCTTCTAAATATTTAGCAATACGAGGCACGAGCATTTTACGCGTAGATTTGAATGATGTTCAATACATTTTCATATAAAACTATTTGAAACACATGTTAAATCAAATCAAGCAATGTAAAAATCATAATATAATCTTATTACATCATAGATACTAAACAAACCAAGTTTCCTACCACACAGAGTTTGTTTGTATTACATTATAAGCAGATTTGAATGAAATGAAAAAACATAAAAATACCGCATCGTAAAAAATGAATATTTGAATAAAAAATAATTCTTAAATATATGTAAATTTTACTGTAATTGGTTATGTAACTTAGTTACGTAGGTTTGCGCCTGTCACTCAGGTTTTGATCTATTTCATCTACGT
Organism: Eueides tales michaeli; assembly: GCA_018249855.1. Taxonomy (NCBI): domain Eukaryota; kingdom Metazoa; phylum Arthropoda; class Insecta; order Lepidoptera; family Nymphalidae; genus Eueides; species Eueides tales. The sequence continues at coordinate 4,043 of DWMZ01005121.1, read as the reverse complement.
CAATTTCGCTCTAATATTACTTCAACTTAAAATATATTAAAATCATTATCAAAAAATATTTAATATAAATATAGATGACAAGTAGCCATCGTGTTTAAACGTACTATACATTTATACGTACTATACATATATACTATTCATAAGTTTTTAATTAACCAATATTTTTAAGTATAATTAACTTAAAAATAATTGTCCCAATTCTCAATTTCTAATATGATAATAAAGTTAATTCGGAATCCGATAAAAATTTTAGACATATATTATAAATAAAAAATATACAATTATCAAAATTAGGATGGTTTTATAAACAAAATTATATATTCAACTCGATGCAAGTTAGGAAATGTTAACATTAAACAGGTGCAAAGACGGTGAATAGACCGACCCGTTGACACACTGTTTAATAAGTCGCGGCCTCGTTTACCGCTTACAGTCCTAGTGCCGTTATAACGGAAAGCTGGCAATATTCTAAACGACCACCCGCCTTAAAGCATAGACGATAAAGGTCATTCAAATAATATCTCGCTTAAAGATCTTATATTATATTTAAAGCTGACCTTGTTAACAATCAAATTCCAATGTTGCCTTTGTGACTGTACACATTCTTTTATGAATATCTCTATACTCTTTCGAATTTCTTACCAATTTATTCTGTTCGTATCTGTCCGCACGTCACGACTCTTCCTATATACAAGATAATAGTGTCGTTAGATTATCATTCACTTAGCGTGACGAAGTTGACTAAACGATTTTAGATAATTCCAAATTTCGCACAGCCAAAGGCTAGTCACGTGTAATATTATCATGATCCTTAATTGAATTTGACAAAACCATACCATAGTAAACGTCATGACGTTTTGGTTACACAGATTTTCTATTAATTTAAGTTAAGTTAACGTATCGTACGTATCGACCCAGAGGACGAAGTGGAGATAAGCGCGCATCTATGCAAAACACGGCTATTGCACTGCTGGAGACGGCGTCGGCCTACGAGCGAGCCGTGCTGGAATGTGAGCATCTAGAGGCGTCGGAGCACGGTGGGTTCCGGTGAGAACGCTGGTGCGGCAGCGGTATGGAGGAGCGCGGGCCCCCCGACGTGCCGTTGATAGTGACGCCACCGTGCGCGGGCGCGGCGCTCACCACCTCGCGACGCGCCGCTTCCGCGCGCGGCTCCCGCGACGACCCTCCGGCGTCCACCTGGCGCTCCTCAGTGCGTGTACGAGACACCAGTTTCCGTGGCTCCCGAAAAAGCGTCGTTCGTCTTGAACCGCCCTGTAATGGCCTCAACGGGTTACCCGCCATCGGCAAGGAGGTAATACACCTATCTCGCTGATATGACAATTGAAAATAATACATTGATGACCTATTTGGACATAAAAGTTTCCAAGCTGACATACTCTTATATATATATACCCGAGCTTTTAGCTTGTTAATTCTATTCATGACTTTGATTTGCTGCAAAAATGTTACATTCGATATGTTTCTTAACCTTCTGCGCCGCGGTAAAGGGTCCACTTATTCCAAATCAACATTTAAAAAAATCCCTTTTAGCATTCGAGCCCAAATATATTATTTATTATATATTTATCGATATCTTAAAGATTAAAATAAGTTAAACGTTTTAATTTCATTCATTGTCTGTTATCTTAAAAAAACAATTTGTAAATACTTCGCATAACAAGTAAGCTACAAATAAGTATATTATGCATCTGTCATTTTATTGTGGTAGATTGTACGCTTATAAGATAAATTGTATGATTTACACAAAGAATATATTCATAATAACATGCTTATAGTGTCAATACGCATCTGCAACAAGCTTCTAACTTTGGCACTGCAACCACAATAATATCACATAAATACAAACAATATAACATTATAAGTTTAACCTAATCTATACATATACTATGTCCATTGTAACTTTAAAAAAGTCAAACTTGGATTTTTATTGTTTATTCTACATATAACAAAAAAATATATATTATAATATAATATAATATAAGTTTCTTTATTATTGTAATATAATATAATACAATAGAAGTATATTATAATATAATAGAAGTTTCTTTCAAATAATAAAACACTTTATTATTGAATACTTGTCGTATAATATTGTTTTTAATAGCCAAGCAAAATATACACTATATTTTGAACAACGAATTTCAAACGTAACTTTTTTAAATAGCTTTGCAATCGGTTTAGTTCCACCCAAGTGACTTCAATCTAGTGACATTTTTCACATTCTCTTCTGGTCCGACAAATCCAAACACGGCACAAAATGTTTTTATTTCAATGCATTTCTATACAAGTAAGAAACATGTATTCGATAGAAATTAATATATGCTCATAAATGTATCTATGAACATATCCATATTAACTTGTATCGTTACAGATATCACCGATTTTATTAATATTTAGTGCGTATATTTAAAGTTTCCTTAACGACAGATATGAAAAAAATACGTTTAATTGAGTAAAGTGTTTTATACTCGAAGGTAGGTCGTCTTGAAAAAGAGGATACCGTGTTTTGTATTACATTATATAAAGTTAAAGGTAAAAAGACAATCTGTGGTCTTTACGGCATAACCATTACGACATTATGGTACAAGTTAACATCTGATAAGCTGTAGAAGGTATATTTAAATATTATAAATATTTTATAAAAATATAAGAAATAAATCATAGATATACTTACATGCAGTATTTTACTTCTTTGTTATAATTTTTTTAATAAAAATACTTGTTTACATCGGCACATTTAATGATTGATATTTCTTCTCTCTACTTATTTTTTTTAATATAAAATTGTAATTTTATTTGTTCTTATAGTCGTTTAATTATTTACTTTATTTAATACTTCATTTAAATAAATTTCGAGCACAATTTGTGTCTAGTAAAGTTAGCTTTTATAGTTTAATATATTTATAAACGTCTTATTTATAAATTTGAATTAAAAATTAAAGACAATTATCAGTAAATAACCTTCTAAATACATCAAAATCAATATTTTTCACGTACACAATAAGCATGAATTTCGCTTATAATGTATAAGCAATTATAGTAATTTACCAAGAATGCAAGCTACCCAAAAATCATGTAGCATCGAAATCAAATGAGACATGAACATGTCTCAGACTTAGTTTTGATTGACATAGATGTAGTTGAACCTGAATGTCTTATACATCCTTTACTTAGTCTTAAGAGGTAGTTACTGCTATAGATAGGCTACTTTCTTTTCCTTTTTTTTTGGACAACCCTTTTTTAATTTATGTGTAAGAAATAGTGGAAGCTCATAAATTACAATTTTAATTATTCAAGACCCTATGTGAGAAATGAATTATTTGTTTTATTTAACAGGATAATATTGGTAAAACGTATAAGGCATTATTTATTGATGGTTTTAAGCCCCGTTCGGAACAATCAAGCGTCGTTGCCTAACACATGCAATTCACACGGTTATTGAGCTTGTTCGAGTTTTTTCTTAGGTAATTATTTTTTCAGTTTTATATTTCAGTTGCTAAATATGGTTAATAATAAGAGTCCTCCACGATTCCGTCTAAATTCACGTCAAAATAATTGAAAATAAATGTTCAAGAAATTATTATTGGTCATATAATGGATAGAAAATCGCTACTTAAGGTATATATTTAGAAATGACAACGGACGTACGTATGGTAATATTTCAATACAATAACGGTATGTATATATACATATATATCTAATCTTAAATATTACAATATTATTTTCAAATCATTTTCCTCAATTTCAGGTAAATATTATCTTTTGTGTACATATGCGTATCACGGGTTCTATTGTTCGCAGGTCCTGTCACTGGGCGCGACGGGCGGCCACAAGGGTACCACACAACCATCACACCCCTGCACTATCCTCCACCATTCTCCTTATAAGGTAATCATATATTTGATATATATATATATATATATATATATATATATATATATATATATATATATATATATATATATATATATATATATATATATATATATATATATATATATATATATATATATATATATATA
>DWMZ01005120.1:0-11184 GCA_018249855.1 Eueides tales michaeli | reverse complement strand
GATTTTGAAGTTTTCAGTACAGTGCATTGCGATTTATGAATATTGAAAAATGCATCCTAAAATACATCTTTGATTCAGCAAAGTAAGTGTACACACAATTTGCATGAATAGATGGACGACCTTAGTTTATTTGTCTATAGACTTAAATTTACAATTCAAATCCTCGATATTACTCAAAAGCTTTTCTTATTTATACATTCCTTATTTATTGTACTGATCGCTGTTTACACTTCGCAAATTAATTCTATCGATTCGAGGTGAACTAATCCGGAGGCTCAACTCGCCGGACCGCTTTTTATTAAATATTTATCAAAAAGAACTCATCAAGTATTTGTGAATAGTTTTCATAAAATCTTTAATGTGCTCTGCCTTTTCTGATTCAGTAGAAACAAACATTGAAGTAAAGTCCGACCGGTTATTTACCTAATTGACCAATACGTATATATACACGACTCGACCCTAGAGTACCTTTTTCACAATACAACGCGTATCAATTAGACTAATCGAAACTTTGCTGTACAAAGACTATATTTAGTATGTACAAATTGATAATTAATTAGCAATTTGCTTTAATTAATGTTGATATTCAATACATCACTTCACATTTCAGTGATACAAGTTCCGGCTAATATTTACTTAAAATTATACAGATATACATTTATAGACTTGCTAAATAATACAAGTGAATTATAAACATTTGTCTTCAGTATAATCCATATAGTTAAAGCTAATAAAATTTTTGCTCTTTATCAAAGTTATAATACTCGAAATTAAGTAGAAAAACTTTATGAACTTCAATGATAGTTGAGACTGTTGCGATACAGCGCAATAATAAGTTCTAAACAGAGGAATAGCGAAGGCCTCGCTGAAGTAAGCGGCCGGACCACAAATCTTCATTAAGAGAAGTGCAAAGAAAGGCGTGCGTCGCGTAGCAATGGTTTAATTGTGAGTGTTTATCGCCACGATTACTCTCTGGGCCCGGCTTAAATAGCGCTCATACGTCACAGGCGGCATGTAATTATTTTCCACGTGAAACATTCCAAAACCGTTACGCTGCAAGCACCTCGAAGCGAGACCCGTTACTTTATGTCAGTCCCATAATTTGTCTATTGGTTTTCCTTCGAATTTTGCTCCTCTAATTTCTTTTGCGACACTCAGGAAACAGGTTAATAATGGAGTTTATGCTCATCTTGTTGCTTACTTTGTCTTACTAATTCAAACAACATATAATAGTAAATCGGTACTTTGTTTTGACAAATTCATATTATCATATTTAAATCTCGTAATCATTAGTACAATTTCAAATCAACATTCGAATTCAATTGCTTTGGCATGTTATAGATCGTTCCAATAAATTACTTCTCTGCATATGCACAGAATATCGCTAACGTGAAGCTAATAATATATTAATCTACTTTCAGACGCGACTCGAACGTTTCAAATTTCATATCATAAATCTCATATCTAGACTGTTTGTTTTATTAGAGTAACATTTATTATTTCTAAAGCACTTTTTCTTGGTATTCTAAAAACAGACAAGGAGAAGAATCAAACTGAAGTTTAAACCAGTATAAATAACCACGACTTATGTACACGGGCCATTATACTCGAGAACTCTTTACTTCTTAACAGTCGATACTCGTTGGCTTTATTGCGAAACTTTCGCAAGCATTCCTCTTTTATTACTCCAATTTTGTACGACTAAGCCTACCCTGCCGAGGGGTTGCCTTGCGATCTTTATTATTTAGATTTCGATCGCTCGCTCTGACGTCGGTGAAGAGAATACGCGCTACACAATAGTAGCGATAGAATAGCTACCATCGAAACATTAGATGTGTCACTTAACTAATAAATTGTGCTTTTGCCAAAATGCAGTAGCAATATTTGACGATCCATGCAAATTGGTAAAATTGATCTGATAGTTAAGGTAACTATCGACCACGTCGCAGAACTGAATTACCAAGTAGCCCGCATTTACTTTGGAACAACATTTGAAACGGCGATTTAACGGGTTTAATTTAAATTCAGTTAATTTATATTCTAAAACAGAATCGCTGGTAGAACATATTGAAACTCGTATGCGGGTAGTTAGTCTGTGTCAGCATAGGTCCGGTTAACCATTATCGGCGTAATATAGAGAGCGACATAGTTACCGGCGCTCTAGGTCGAAGATTGCAGTCCCCGGCCGGGCATCAAATCCTGAATCGGGCATATTAGATTAGGGATGGCGACCGGCAGAAGCTATTTAGTTACTACCTACTTGATTTTGCTGTGCCACGTTATAATGGAGCCGCCATTTATTTGTACAATTAAGGTTCGTTCTCATTGAATATATTTACCACGGGAAATTTTGTGTACAAACGTTGTACATTATTTAATCATCTCTTAAGTATTAGCTTACAATGGGATTAGATTTGAAAATATAATTAACGGCTTATAATTGCTCTTTCTTCCATTAATTTCCCTGTCCATTTCTTTAATATTTACATATCTTTGAAGCTTTTGGATGTAGTAAAATATGATAACTGTAAAGCTTAGAAAGTGTTACTCAATACGTCTTTTTTGAAAGTTACGCGTATATAATTATTGGGGTATATACATAAAGCTATAGGGTATGAATAGAAGTCTGTCGATGTGTAAGCAATAATTTCCAAGAGATGAAAGAGTGCGTCCCTTTCGTTACTACGTTCAATAACAAAAGACTGGAGTTTATAGTACCTTTGCGGTGACCCTATGTTTATAAGATGTAAACGTTAGAACATAAAAATATATTTTGCTAACATTGTACCTTAATCTATAACAATGTTTTCTGTTAGGTATAACCATAGGTTTCTATTAGGTTGACCTTGAAAAACTATTAGTTATTTAAAAAAAAATACTAAAAAATCAGACATTAAATATATATTGAAATAATTTATTTTTATCACATTTATTAAAATCATTACAAGGTAGATAGAGGTAAGTAAATGTGTATAATATGATCATACATATCATTTGCAACACCGAACCTTGCTTCAGTGTCAGCGTTTTGCTCAGGCGTAATTTTCGTTGTATTTTCTTTGTTGCAACGCGTTTCGCGAATGCACGAAACGTCCGTATTGTCCGAAGGCATGTGACATTTCCTTCATAGCCGCGGAGACAGTGACATGGGTTGTGAACACCGCCCCCTCACCTCCCTACCCCAGGCTTGATTATGATAAACGACTTATGAAATTAAAACGGTCGAGTACAACAAGTTGCCATTCAAATGAATAAGCCCTTTGTTGAAATTCATTCCCTTGACAAATCGCTTCTCTGCACTCTCTGTATACATTGTCCGTTAAATTAAATGGGTCGTCCATAGAAATCGTTTCGTAGAAGGCTATTTTCAGACAAAACGATAACGCGTCAATCGTGTTCGCGTGTCCGTTCAGCTCCAACTTGAAAGAGGTCGGTGAATTTACAATGCCTATATCGATTCAGGTTACCTGTAAGGAACGTCGAAGACATACAGATCTCAATTAAACTTTTAAGTTATGTAAGTTTCACAGGTCTTCCTCATTATTCTAGATTACGATAAAAGTTCATTATAAGTCTTAGTACTCTACTTGAAAATTAAATATTAGTTTATAACATTTGTAAAATAATATTTAAAATTATTCAAAACAACAAAATAAATTTTGAAATAAAAAAAAATGTTTTACTGTACTAAATCTAAAAATTGAACATTTTTAAGATTAAAGCACCTATTAAATTTCAATACCTCGAAGTTTTCTTTAATTTATAGGTGTCGCGTTAGTTGTAAAATAATATAATTTTGCTGGCAGCGACGTGCGACGCTCGGCAGACGCGACCTGGGAAGGTGCAGGTAGATAGATATCCGTCGCAGGCGATCTCTGACACCATTCCAATAACTTTGACGGCCTCGCTATCTCGCGCCCCCTCGATGTTCCTCGCCCTCACAAATTTTCGGCCGAAGCGGACTGTAGTTTGTTTTCTTTGTGTCATTTCCTTATCGTTCTGCCAAAATACGTTTCATGACTGTTACGTCAGACGAAACATACTTCAGGTAAAAACTGTAGTGCGCTCGAAACATTTTGATTCTCGCATTTTCTTGGTTTCTCTATGACAAAAGTGTGCAATATAAACGTAAATAGAGCGGAAACGTTATAATTATATATTGTGTATAAAATGAATTGTTGGGGTAGAAATGAAATTGTCCTCTACTTTGCAATTTTCACGAACAAAAACCACGCCACGATTCTTTTAACGTTGAAATACACGCACATTAAAAACTGGAATACAGTACAAAAGCAATTATTTATAAAAATCTCTTTGAAAATACCGCACAACTGCTTGTCGCAGGTAACCGCAATATTACCAGAAATATTTAATGTTGTTACGAACCCATTGCACTTTTCCCACACGTTTTACATATGCCATTTTACAGCAGCTAAAATATATTTCTGACCTTAAATTAAATTAAATTCGTTGCGTGTTTTTTATTGTAACACGTCCACGAGAATTAACGCCATTAAAATATTTCGCCGAGTCCTTTGAAATATGCTTGTTTATATTTAAGTTTTAGCTTCTAGATTTTTCATTTTCGTCCTGTTTTATTTTTAATTAAAAGTAGACCGCACTAAAGTTTTCACATTATAAAAGTTTTCTTAAAGTAAACTTATATTAAAATATTCGAAAAGAAGAAATTCTTTAAGTTCTAATGAAAGTATGATATATTTTAAAGTAAATAGCATGAAAGTAAATAAAAAAGGCACCTAGTACTGTAACAATATAATATTTCATTAATATTTTATCGGCCCGCTTGGTAGTCGTACCAATGCTAAAGCGTATTTCCGACGCGGCTTGTGACCTGCTGTAACAATATTAACGGTGTGTATATTGTGTGTAATCTCAACGAGAATCATAATTTCTCAGCTCAAGTGTCAAGATGTTGACACCATTTGTCGCCGCTTGCATATGCTCTGCGACACAGCCATGCAACGAAACAACATCTATTTGATTCTTATCTCCCCCCTCCACCCTAACCGCCGCTGGCCTCGCAAACATCCAAAATACAAACAGGTAAAATGTTTTCTTGTTAAAGCAAAACTCTATTTGGTATACAAAATCTATCTAACTAAATCTTGTTTCGTATATATGTCACGACTGAAACTTTTCGCGGGCGTCTTTCTATATTTCATATTTGGTGCGGTATCCTAATGACATTAAGGGTCACCTCCGCCGCGTACCGATAAGCCCGAAATACTTTTCGGTTATTTATGACCGTAGTTATGTCCCAAACGTTCGGATTATCCATGCTAAACAAACATAATTTGGCAAAATAAACTGTCAATGTTTAAGATCCACGACAGCGAATATAATTGTTTGATTTTAAAAGAACATATAACAGTTTGATTTCTGAAAAAGGAGGCGAAGATTATGATAAATGGAATCGAAGAGAAATAACTTAGTATAAAATGTGTTGTAAAATGAAGTTTGTGTACGTGAATAAGCTATAAGAATTGCTCAGAACTGACTGAATAAATTGCGAATTTTATAGAAGTCATCTCGAAAAATGTTTCCAAAATCATAGCGAACAATAAAACTTTTATTGGCTCGCTATTGTCTCTTGGGAGGGCATAGGTGAGCGCGGGGAGGGCGTAACGGAAGGCGGGCCCCCTCTGGAGTTTCTTTGCTCACTGCCCACTATAAAGTTGTGTAATTTTTACAACAAACATGGCATAGTGGCATACAAGTTCTTGCATTAGTTTTATGACTAACTCTATCATACATCATATCAGCTAAACAATACGAAAAAATGAAAAATGTTACTTTACTTGTCAGTTCAATAGAATATGTTAAAATTGACCAAAACAAAATAACAAAAGAACTAAACGCTATACGATTAAACCGCACTTTGTAGTTCTATGAAATAAAAGGACTTTCGAAGAATGTCCTTTTTTCGGTCTCTTTTATTTCTTGCGGTACCCCCGCTGCAGTGAAAATAATGTGGGCACTGTAATGGAGCTACCTGTATTACACAATTGCACGATGTCCACCGCCAACGCCGCAGCGCTTTGCTTTAGTGATGACATTATTTTTAACAGCTAACTATATAAAAGATACGCTTTGTTGCCATTTGATAACATGCTTCGCAAATGTATTTCAATTTTATAGATCTATAAAGCAATATTTTATGCCTTCAAAATATGGTTGATTTGGATCATTGTGTTTCTTCTTGTATTATTTAACACTAATACCGTTACAGATAACTATGGTACTTTTTAGAGATATATAAACTCATTTTTTACCACAGATGCCTTTTTCTCACACTCTTATGTTTTGGCTTTAAACAAACTACTTGCAACAAAAACAAGTTACTAGCTAGTTATGTCTGTCAAACAAAACTGAGAAAAGTGACGTATCAGAAAATTTTCTTTTCTTCTCAAGTCTGCTTATTTGTGCGATAAATAGGATACCTCAAACAAGTATGAAGTAAACTTAGTATTAATATAGGAGATACACTTGACTAAATATGTTTAAAAACGAAATTTTTATTTCTTTAGTCTGCACTAACACATTAGGAAGAAAAAAATAATTCTTATGATATTTGATTTTTTAAATCTGACATCTAAAAAGAATGTATGTAATCAAAATGTAATGTGCCATATTACATACATGCTTGAATTTTATCATGTACCTGTAGTATATCTGAAATAATACTTAGTTCACAATAAAATACAATTCTTTATATAACTTTTAAAGTATTTCGATACTTTATGCCAACAAAACTTACATATTCTTTTATAAATAAGTTAGTTGGTAAATACCAGGAAAACGCTACATAAAGCAGAGCTATGATATTTCCACCCCATTTATCGAAACAAATGAAACTTTCTGTTATTTCAGCGTTGCGACAGATTTTTTCAAAGTTATGCGATGCAAAGTCAGCAACACACTAGAAACGATATGACGGTTGCCACCTGCTCTAAATGAAAGCTGGAAAACGTCGAAATGGACTTGTTTGTTACTGTGATAAAACGCGTCATTTCGCGAACCTCAGAAAAAGTGGAATGGAAAATCATTTCCCTTCTTACTATTGTTACACCATGCAACAAAGCAAAAGCCACTCTTGCGTTATTCCTTTTAGCCGGACTTTGTAGTTAAACATCTACCTCAGTATCTTCTTTTGTACACCTTGCGGATTTCTCCGTATTATTTGCCTTCTCTTAAATAAGAAAGTCGACTTTAAATCGCTTTTGCTCCATTGAATTTTACAGTTTTACTATATTAGCATACTGCATATTTTCTGTGTTTCACAATATAAAAGTACTGAAACAAATAAAAATAATATTTAGTAAAATTGGTATTTAAATTAACTACAAGGAACAGATTGTAGAAGGACGTAACTTTCGTAACCAACAAAAACACACAAAGTAGTGGCCGTGTAACTGGTGATATATGGTGTGGCATCTACAGGTTTGTGGCTCAGCGCAACGCGACAAATTCCACGGGCCTTGTGGCTTAGTTTACTGGATTAGTAGCTTCTAAAGTCACAAGTTCCGAACTTAAAGTTCGATACTGTAGTCAAAACAACCATGTTTACTCCTAAATTAGAGCACGAGGCAGCGTCGCCCTTACAATAAAGGACATTACTAAAACAATGTACTACGATTGGGAGTAAACTCGTTCGTATTTGAATAGTGCTGCCTGTTGCTTGTAATGATTACAGGTTCAAATTTAATTGAAGATATGATGCGATCAAAACATCTTTTTCCAAATGAATTTCATATGTATATATATGAGTTCATTTTGTTTTACTATTTATAATACATTTCTTGAAATAAAAATATTTTGTTTATAAGTACAAATAAGAAAAAAATACTACCTATCTTTTATTTTTAATTTGACTTTTCAATAGAGCGTGTCACCCAGCTAAATAATTAACAAGCCTTCACATACATTTTATATATTATTGACTATATTAGTAGAACGGCATCGACTATAGCAAGAACCCCAACAAAATTAGTCTCCAACATTAAGTAAGTCCATTACACGCCGTCGCCAACAATAAATTTCCGATCAGCGATAATCTATACAATTTGGCTTGTGCTCCACTTACATTAATATTCCTGCCAAAAAAATTATACCGGATCGAAATTACGGTGTCATAACCGTATCTCAGTAGCTTTCTTGCGTTGCTGTTACATAGAGGGGACATTAATATCGTATAATTACTTGTGGACCCTAATCCGCCTGAAACATCGCTTGCATCCGATACAAGTATGCTGTAGTGGTACTCGAGCAGGCATTGTTGGCAGTTGAACAAAGCGAAGGGCCCTTCGCGGCCGGCGTGACCTCGCAGCGCCCTCTTGCTCTCCCGCACGATACTCTTTGTGATAGCACGTTTTTAGGCCGACCTCACGCTGATTTGACCCTAGAAGCACCGAAATTACACCATTCCCGTTATCCCGCAGTGATTTCAATATAAGCTCGTAAAATAGCCCTAATAAGCCTCCTGCGGCTCAAAGGTTGAAACAAAATTATTATGTTTATCGATACTATTATTATTATTATATTTTTTATTCACAACGAACTTACACTTACCAAAAATATTTTAGAAAACTCGTTTGCAGAAGATCACAATTATTTTTATCTTTTACTACAAAACTCTGGACTTGACGTTTCTTAGAAAATAAACGTGACATAGTTTTAGTGCACAATTTGCGTGTTCCATTTATATGTTTTTAAAACAGCGTGAATAAACAGATACGGTGACAACACATAGTTTGCACGCCGCCACTCCAGCCTCTAGCACCTTCAACTTACCTCGAGCGAAATTCTTGCTTCTTTTAGAAAAATAGAAAATAAAATGGTGACACATTTCTCTTTCTTGAAAATGCCATAGATTTTAAAGCTTTTTTAACATTAAGCTCGGGTTTTTAGTGAAAGAATCCGCAAAAGCTCGGTTTTATTACATTTATGTGACCGAAATGCTAACCACATATTTTACAATTTAAGTTAGTATGATTGGTATTATACATATATAAAATATGTATAAACAATTACTGTCTTTTAGATAACGTTAAACATAGTCGGAAAATAATACACGAAAATACTTTCCGCAACAGCTTTACAAACTTTAACACAAAGAACAGATTAAGATTACTCATTTTTCACAACAAAAATATTAGCAATGGACTCAACAAAGCAAAGCTTCGCTAACAATATTATGAAAGGACATTCATCCGACCCTTCACCAAGATTGCAGACACTATGCAGTAAAGTTAAACCGTCGCCCGAACAAAGAATCTTAATTATTTTAAGCTGTACAAGGACTCTAGTAATTTGTAGTTTAGTTCCTGAATATTTATTTTATTGTATCAGCGAGGAACCGGCTTAACTAGCACCGGGTAATATTTCACAGATTTTCGTAGCGTCAGCACATCTCAAGAGCGAGGCTATCGTGCCTGCCTTTAAGACCCATTCTTTTTTTAAGTGCTCTCAATCGGAATTAAGTTATTCCGTCCAATGTCGCTTGTTTCGCAAAACTTGAGCTCAAAAGGAAGATGCTCAAGTGTAGCCATTGAAATTCTTTACGTTTGCGACAAACTTCGTAATAAGTTCGTTTTAAAATCTGTTTTATTTTTTATGAATAAAATTTCTAATTTACTATCAACGTTATTTATAATAAGCCTAAGTAATTGTTAACGCTTCTTACTAAGAATAAATAAAATATACAAGTACCTTTACTCATATATGTATATCTATATAATTAAGTCAGTTTAAAGAAAATTATTTAATTTAATAGGGAACATTCAATAGCAGATATTAACAATGTAAGAATATACATAATACCATATACAAGTACAAATAAGAAGTTTAAGGAGGGAGTTGTGTCAACTTCAAACAAAGCAACAAAAGAAAATTCGTTCATCCAAATCTCAAAAGCAAACATGTCGAACGTGAAAGAATAAAGCAAAACAAGTTTGCCAAAAGTTTCACAGCATTTATTACAGTAGTCGCCCCTAGATATTTCCTAGTCAAAATAATATCGGAATACCTTTTTGACTAGACTAAAATTGTACCAAACATATTACATTTTCTAAATTTTATAAGGCTGGCTTTGTTATATTTTATGAAAAATGTTTAATATAAACATCACGGCATACATATTTTTTCTATTTTAATATATACATACGTACGCCGCTCTCTGTATTAACAAAATTACCTTTTCAAATGTTCATAGCGAGGACATGTACATAATAATTACTCCTAACATGTGGCGCTTTAAACAATTTTGCCGGCAAGAAATAAAGTTCAAATAACTGCTGGTTAACATAAACACAAATTAGTAAGTACTTGCCTAAATGAACTGTAATTATGTTCATTAAGTGATATAACGAGGGATGTAAGCACGCCAAGTTGAGAACGCGGGCCAGCGTGTGGCCGGGCGGTGTGTAATGTGACCTCCTCAACTCGGCGGCGCAGTCTCACCTCCGACTATGGCCAGCTAAACCACTTAGCGAAGAATTCATAACATAAACTTAACTACAATTAGTATACACTTAGTTTTTGCACAGTTATTGCAGCACAGTTTGCAAAGCGTTTTGTGTACATGAAAATTAAAAGACTGTATAATTCCTTTAACAGCGAAAACATATGTAATTTCTACAAAGCCATAACAAAAATTAACGTACGATGACCGCGCAAAATTTATTTTAGCCAAAAATTGCATAAAGCTTACGAAATTTGCGAATATTAAACATAAAGTAGAAACGTTATAAATTTTCATATTCCACCTTAAATAAAAAAAGAAAACATTCCTCCACAACCCCTTACCTAATAATCTAAATATCATAAAAATCTCTTAAACAGCTTCATTTTAATCCCTAACGCAGAGCGTAAAATATTTATGTTTCGATAACACCTATAAATTGTATGATGCGAGGATGAGTAAAGACCGGCGATTCGATTCCCGATGCAAAGCGATAAAGCGTTTGAAAGATTCATCATGGCCCCCGTGGGACCGATTACTCTTCCAAGTTGTTGCCGACCTCCCGCCCTCTTGCCCCCTTACATCATATTTTTCAAAATTTCCCTTAACTTTACTTATGGATATTTCAAAGCTTACTTATAGCAAACTTCTGACAATGAATTCAATTGGATGTGTTGTCAGAGGGATTGAAAGTTCTAATATAA
>DWMZ01005119.1:0-11186 GCA_018249855.1 Eueides tales michaeli | reverse complement strand
TAAAAATTTCGACGGAGCTTGGTGAGGACGGATGGCTTAGTGGTCAGAGCGCTTGAACGGTTTTCAAGAGGCGCAGGTTCAAATCCTGCTTCGTCCAAATTTTTATACGTTTTTAAATTTAGTAAACGTCTCCTTTTCGATTTTTCTCAATATATCTTCTATGTGGCGACATTGATCAGTTTTGCTTCACCGTGTTTCCTCAAATGCTAGGGTAGACAAAGGGAACTTGGGAACCTAGTGCACTCAAATAGAGCTAGAACACTCAAATCCGTTCGCCACTTTCCCCTAAATTCGAGGCATTGCGTGTTGAGAGCCGGAGCTCAACGCCGCGCTTTGCTTTGTTACCAGAGCGAAGCAACGAAAATATTCAATATGTTTTTGTTCTCGAGTGGGAATCGAATCCACAAGCAGTCGCGTTTACACACACGCGCGTTGTTCCTCTGCGCCGCAACAGGCCTTACTTAATCAATAAAAACAAATGTTAAATAATAAAAAAATACTTTTTACCTGTTTATTTCCTTTTTTTTTCATTGATTGATTAGATTTAGAGCGATTTTTAGTAACTGTGGAAGCATTTGATTGCTGATTGCTTTCCGAAAGGAGGCCGAGACCCATTGTCTGTGAAGCCTGAAAAAAAAAACATTTAATTTTTTTTTATTTTCACGCTGTATCCCGCAAATGGCAGGGTAGGAAGAGGGAATATGGAAACCTAGTGTTAAAATTCTCCGTTCCGTCCCCCACTTTCCGTCGAATTTGAGAACCTTGTTACCAGAGCGAAGAAATGAAAACAATGAATATTTAAAATTAAAATATTAAATATGTTTTTCAATTGGGAATCGAACCCACAACCTGTCGCGTTTACAGTCACACAATGTGCCCCTGGGCTCCGACAGGCCTAAAAAAAAACATGTTTTTATAATGAAATACATCAACATGATCCTAAAACCCTAGAGTCATTACTAAAAATAGATTCTGAAAGCTAGTGTTAAGACACACCGTGCCGTTCCCCCTTTTCCGCCGTATTTGAGGCATTCTGTGTTGAGTGGCGGAGCTCAACGCCACACATCGCCTTGTTACCAGAGCAAAGACACGAAAATAATAAATATTTTATTTTCTTCGAATTGAGATCGAACCCGCAACCCATCGTTTTCAATCACACCCTTGAGCCTGCGCCACGACAGACCTCAAGACTAGCGTGATATACAACTTACATAAGTAGCCTTGGGTGTAATAGGCTCTATTATACCATCGCCATCTTTGCCGAGACCACCGCCCGTCCAGCCCATTTTTTCTAACATACTGTAAAAAAATAAATTATTTTTACAATTTTTATTGTTAATCTACACTTGGAAAAGATAAATAATTTAGAAATCATATTTTTTTTTAACGTAGCAGGATTTAAACCCGCCCTTCTTGGAATTCGTTTATGTAGTCTCACCACTAAACTATATGTTCTTATTAAGCTATCGAAATGCTAACAACATAAATAAGTTGTAACATGTGTATAAGAATTTCGAAAAAGCTTGATGAAAACATATGGCTTAGTGGCCATAGTGCTTAGATGGACTCTAATATGAGAGGGTTCTAAAAATTATAATGTCATATTTTGATATATACTATATTATTATATATTATTAGAAATATATAAAACATCCATTAATGTCTGACTTCTGCACTGGTTGTGGTTACCAACCAATTTCATGATTAAAGGTTGATGTGTGGGGAACATTGTTTTAACACTAGGTTCCCAGGTTCCTTTTACCTACCCTTCTATATGATATGCAGAACACAACTAAACAGCTGACAGTTAAAAACTTTAAGGTCTGTTATTACACAGAGGCACAAGCATATGTCTGTAAACACGACAGCTTGTGGGTATGAGAAAATGAAATATTAAAGTAAATTATTTAATGTTTTCATTTCTTTGCTCTGGTAACAAGGCAAAGTGTGGCGTTGAGTTTCACCACCCAACAATAAAGTGGGGAATGAAATGGAGTGTCTTAACACTACATTCTCAAGTGCCTCTGCCTACCCTGCCATAAGCAGTATACAGAGTGAACTTAAAAAAACCTAATAACAAATTATTTCTTTATAAAATTTTGCATACCTTTTACCTTTACTCATATGTACAGGCTGTGCGAGCATCTCATTCAATGTTTTTTCTATTTTATTCGCTGGCTTTGAGACATTTTGCGGTACATTTTCAGGTTTTGTTGTGGGTTCTAGATCTTCATCTTGTTTTTGCCAATACTGGTCTGTCCATTTAAGATTATTTTGCTGTATAGGTTTCCTAAAATTGCTATAAAAATTGAATTTATATTAGAAGGATATACTTATAATGGTTGTGATGCAGCAAATAGATTTTCTCATACTAGCAGTCCCATTAACTGCTAGTATGCAAAAATCTAACTGTAGGAACAGTGGTACAATTGCACTTGGGAGAATGTATGATAACCAAACAAAAAATTTAGCCACTTGACATGCACTCTGCCAAAAATTTGGTGGTATGTGGGTAGCAAGGTGTCTTAATTGAAATTCAAAATATTCTTTACTCAATTAGGCCATTACAAGCACTTTTGAATTGTTAAGTTACATAGAAATGTGTGTAGTGTCAGTCCTACAGGAAGCTAACACAGGTACAGAAGGTGAGTCTGCTGAGAAGAACGGCCAAGAAACTCAACAGTAGCTCTTTCTCTCTTAACATATAACTTAAAGTAAATGTAGAAAATGTATAAAATAATTAGCTTCCTGAGTGAATAGTCTTGAATTGAATAATATGCTTTGTCCAACAATATATTTTTACCCTTCACTTCAAATTTTTGAAGTGGCAAGACTAAACAGTAGATTAATTTGTGCTGTATATCTAGAATATAGTGAATCTATAGCTTAAACAACCTACAATACTTTTTGAAGCTTTACATTATAAGTTTATAGTGTTCATATAGATATAAATATGTTGTTTTTGTTGTTTTTTTTTATCTTTATGCTGTATCCCCCACGAGGCAGGGTAGGCAGAGGGAATCCGGCCAAGGGAATCCACCTAGTGTTAAGACACTCCGTTCCACTTCCTTTCCCCACTTTTCGCCAAATTTGAGGCATTGCGTGTTGAGTGGTGGAACTCAATGCCGCGCTTTGCCTTATTATGAGAGCGAAGAAATGAAACGTTAAGTATTTAAATTGAAAATATTAAATGTCTCATTTCCTCAACTGGGGATCAAACTCAGAACCTATCGGTTACAGTCACACGTTTGTGCCGCTGCGTGGCAGGCCTCAGCCTCAGCCTCTTTTTGTTGTTATATTGTTGAATAGGAATATGTTCTATATTTATGTTATCAATAGGAATTTTATTCCATTCTTAGATAAAGTATACAGTGGACACTAATATTTTCATACATGTCATTATTTCATACAATGCCCGGATTACCATACAAATATTTTAAAGAACACCAAAGTTATATAGGCTGCCAGTAACATACACACCTATTATTATAAACTGGAGTTGTGACAGCCGGTTTTCTATACAAGCTACTTTTATCAACAACACTTTCTTTAGGTTTATTTTGCATTACTTTTGGTACTTTGTTATTTGTATTTTGTTGAAAATATCCGTTAGGAGGATAAAAATTATTATATGACATTGGGGGTTGATCTTGATAGTAATACTCGTAGTAAGCATCTTCGCCATAGTAGGACAGCCCATCAGGATAAAATGTTTGATATCCACTATAATTGTTCCACATTGGTTTCCTATTTGCCATATTTGTAAATGTAACTTAATTATAAGTAAAATGTCAACAGTGATTTTTTTATATTAATCACGAGAAGATACTGTTTCATCACATCAAAGGTACACAGCCCCCACCCATTACAAATACATTATTTAAAAACAATTACTTTTTTCATATTTTTCTATATCTCTATTTTACATTAAAAAATACAATTAAACGAGGGTAAAATATGTAACGTGAGAAAGTATGACTACAACTAATTACCAAATATACACAACAATCAATAAATTTGACAGTTAACATATGTCGATATTGACTTGGCAATGTCATATTAATGGACGTCATATGATTTCAAGATTTCTTTTTACGCAAGTTCACAAAAGTTATAATATTGAAACTTCATAAAATAAAACTCGGTTCTTGCCAGGAGCTGCTTTCATACTGAAACTACTCTTTTCTTTGCACGATCTTTGACGGCGTTGGTGTTTAGACCATTGGTTCTTATCCATTGCGTCACGACAGCATCCAGTGCTTCCTTGGGCGTCAGGGAGATTTCACACAGGGACATCAAGGCAGCAAGCAGCTTAAATGCGACATGGTTACTAGTTACTAGTCTGGCGTGCATAGTGACTATACCATCTTAAGCGATACTCTTGGGGCCTAAGACTACTTTTACGCCGTGCATCTATCTCAGCATCATCATTTTTAATTGCGCGAAGCTCCTGAGTGTGCCGAGCTCTTGAGTATTATAGATGGCGCTGTTCTATAAGTTAAAGCCAAAAACAAAAATGTTTAAACTTCTGCTCTGCCTCCTGGACAGTGAAAATATTGTTTTTCTTTGTTTTCACGAAAAATTACAATATTTACTGGTGCAAATGAGTCTAACTTTTGAATACGTAATTTGGAACGGACTCAGATTGTAAGGTTGGTTTGGTACATTTGGAACTGCAACCAAAATATAATCACGGTTAACAGCAAATGGCGCAATGATCGAAATTGTGATATAAGCTGTGATAGCCTCTCTCGCCAATACTATTTTCTTTTTAAAGATTATGGAGATTTAAGATATTTTAAATGAAATAATTTTAACCGGATTAATCACAGATTAATCACGTTTTGATAAACATTTTTGGAAACCCGACGTTTTGAATACTACAGTAGTCCGTGGTCACGGGTAGTCTACCCTTAGAAGGCGTTTACAAAATATCTACAATTTGCAACGTTTGGATTGTCTTCCGTGCCTGATATATGCGAGATCGTCACCATCAAACGTCGCAAATTATAAATATTTTGTAAATGCATTTTACATATACTATTTTTATTTTTCTAATTTTTAAATGAGCGGCCGAACCTTCTCCGGTTTCAATAGCAGACGGGGAGAATGACCACCCTCTCCCTCCACTGCACCCTACAATACGCCCTTCCTTCAAAGAGCTTGGCATCGTACCGTTAGTACTGTGCTACAGGACGCGATGGCGCGCGATTCACTCGCACAGCCCTTGAGCGTTGCCGGTTCTCATCAGCTGGTGCCAATACCTTCCCCGCGGGCTGGTGTTCGCTTCACCCCACGCTCGATCAACGGGTATAAAGTGCTGCAGCGATATCTTTGCTATTCTATTATGCGTTTTCATCTGAGATGAGTCAGAAACTTGCCATAAAACGACTTCTAGCAAGCACAATCCCAAATAACAACAACAAAAAAAAATAAAAACGAGGGCGAGGATGGGGCACTCTGGCTGTATTTTCTTCACGGTCATGACGAACACCCCGGATCTGGTGCATGGCACATATTGTTCGACTGAGGTCCTCTACATACCAAGCATAGCTATTGAAGTATGGAGAAGCCAGCGCGGATCAGCTCAGTGCCACCGCTGTCAGGCGTTTCAGCATTCGATGTCACTCCATGGATCTCAAGGCCTGCCGAAGAAGAATTGAGTGCCCGCGCCCCCGAGTTATTGCAGGCGTCCTCATTAAAAAAAAACTCGCTAACAATCTCGTCTAAAAAAGCTCCTCATACCTCTAATATCGCAGATACTTAAGGAATAAGAGGTCAGCCACCCTAATGCAAGTACGGTAGCCACTAACATGGTTGCCACGGAAACACACGCTACCACTTTGATGGCCCTTGCTAACCTCTTGAGCGAAAGAGGCGGCAAGTGCATAACAAAGCGGGGTAAAGAAATGAAAGAATGATTTTTAAAAGATTTATTGAGAAAGAAGAAATTTAAATGAGAAAGTGAATTACTATCAACGTATTTCTGCAAAATAGTTCAATAGTTCTCAAAAATATAAGCAGTTTCAAGATCTCTATTGATTAATTTATTATCTACTTTTATTTCTAATAGACTTATTAAAGTTTTGGATAAACCAGCTAAAAACAGAGGACTTGGGAACCTAGTGTTAAGACACTCCGTTCCGTTCCCCACTTTCCGATGAATTTCCGAAGTTTTGCGTGTTGAGGGTGGAACTATTTAACGTGTTTGGCTTGTTACCAGAGCGAGGAAATAAAATATTTCAATAAATATTTCATTTTCTCAAATGGTGATAGAACCCACAACCCACGTTTGTGCTCAAGCCCTATGACAAATCTCAAAAATAAGCAACAAAAATATTATTTTCCTTTCTGTAAAAATTAAACACGAAAATATAATTATTAATTTCTTTATTCAAAGAAAATAAATGAAGTAATGATAAAAACATTTAAACTCAGTGGAAAAATATAACATAAAATGTAACTAACTATACATTCATTTTGTACTTAACAGCTTAAATATAAATTTGAATTAAAATTACCATTTAAAAATATGAAATAAGTTGTACTAACATTTTTTTTCACCTTCACCTAGTGTTAAGACACTCTGTTCCGTTCCCCACTTTCAGCCTAATTTGAGGGATTGCATACTAAGTGGCGGAACTTAACGCCGCGCTTTGACTTGTTACAACTAGTGCAAAGAAATAAAAACATTAAATATTTAATTTGAAAATATGAAATGTTTCGTTTCCTTGAGTGGGGATCGAACCCGCAACCTGTCGGTTACAGTCACACGCTTGTGCCGCTGCGCCACGACAGGCCAATAATCAATATTATGTAAGTACGAAATTCAATCATGTTAACGAAACGTTATTTTTATGCTTCAATACAAAGTGTATATGTAGAAAATACTACCTATTAAAAAGGAAAAATTACTATATAAAAAATTTGGTACTTAATTTAAACACAGCCAAATCTTAAGACCAAAATAATCTTAAGATAAAAAAAATCTTAATATTAACACCTTTATGACTATTTTAATGTATTATTACTAATAATATTATGACTATTTTAATGTATTATTGCTAATAATATTAACAATTTATGACTATTTTAATGTATTATTACTAACATCCATACTTTTATAAAAAAAAACTGAAGAATCTGTTCGGTTGAACGTGCTTATCTCAATAACTACTGGTACATATTAGTCAGCACATGTATCCCGCACATGGTAGGGTAGGCAGAGGGAACTTGGGAACCTAGTGTTAAGACACTGCGTTCCACTTGCGTTCCCCACTTTCCCCCGAATTTGAGGCATTGCGTGTTAAGTGGCGGACCTCAACGCCGCGCTTTTGCCATATTAGCAGAGCGAAGAAATGAAACATCATATTTAAATGGAAAATATTAAATATTTCATTTCCTCGAGTAGGGATCGAACCCACAACTTGTCGGTTACAGTCACACGCTTGTGCCGCTGCGCCACGACAGGCATCATATTAATTACTTAGCTTAATTCCAAAACATTTAATATTTTAACCGTTTTAGTCCACACTTAGGAAAGAAAAATATTTATTTTGCAAATGTATAAAAAAATCCTGGACACAAATTCCAAGAGGCCCGAGTTCATATCTCACTACGTTCAAACCTTTATGTTTTTTAAATAAGTCTACCTTATTAAAATCTTAACCAAAAAATCGCAAAGAAAAATTTTCATTTTGTTTTAAAGTTATCCTACTTTTATTATAAATAAGCGACTTAATTGGGCGGTAGACATATGAATCAGTAATTACAGGCTTAAAGATATTGATTTTATTCTATAGGCCTGTCGTGGTGCAGCGGCACAAGGTTGTGACTGTAACCGACAGGTTGTGGCTTCGATTTAAGCCCACCTTGCCATGTGCTATTGCTAGCAAAAGATTATGCGAATTCTAAGTCTTATAGTAAAACGTATAAAAATTTGAACATAGCGTGATTTGAAATCCGTCCAAACACTCTGACCACTGAGCCATACGTTCTTATCGAGCTACGTCGAAATTCTTATACGATTGTTACAACTTATTTGTGTGCTTAAACATGTTATTTTATAAATAAATTGTTTAATCGGCTGGTATATAAATATTGAAGTCAATTACATCAAAACCGGCGTGCAATTTAAAATAATTATTCCTCACATAATCAAAGGAATCATAATCAACTTGAACTAACAAGTCCATGGATTTTTCAGAAAATGGCCGCCAAAGTTCCCATTCAATACAATTCAATCCCAGATTATACATTTCTAATAACGACAATATTTTTTTAAATTTTATTTTAGTACACATTTTCATTTGCAAAATAAATTTATTTTCAGAACCACCATATTCTAAAAATTTGTCTTTTAAATGTTCATTCAAAACATTTTTTAACCATAAACAAGATTTTTTATTATAACAACTGTACAGAAGGTAACCATTTTGAATTCCGTGACTTTTTAAGTATGGCATGAAATTTATTTCTTGATTTATTTTACTTATTAATAATTTAAATATTTCATTCTCATTTTTCCCGTTTTCAATTTCAATTAAAATTATAAAACATTTGTTTTTCTTTGAAATTTCAGTTGAACTGGCTTCTTTTTTAGTTTGAACTAATTTCGTGTGACAATTATTATTATTATCTTTTTTATCTGTATCATTATTTTTTCCATTTTTTTCGTTATGCTCATTAACAGTAACGATACTGTCTAATGATATTTCATTTAAATTATCATTAATATCACTTTTCAGTTTAGTTTCATTTTCTTTTATTTTACTCTTTCTTTTAGTTAGTTCTATATATTCATCAACTTTCACTATTCTGAGTGATCTGTAAAAAAATATTTCTATTAAAAATAAAAAAAATATTATTTTATTATAATATTAAGTACTCAGAAATACAAAACATTAGTTTCAGTTCTCAACATTTTTAAATTACTTACAAAATATATTTGTTAATAAGCTTGAAGGTTCCCAGATTCCCTGTGCTTACCCTGCTATAAGCAGTGTATAGTGTAAAGCTAAGATATACAAAGCATTAGCTGCTTTGATGACATCATAAGGTATTGAAAAAAATTATTAAACATATTTTTTTGTATCCCGCACATGGTAGGGTAAGCAGAGAGAATATGGAAATGTAAAATATTATATATTTCATCTCTTCGAATGGGGATCGAACCCACAACCTGCCGTTTACAGCCACACTTGAACTTTGCGCTACCACAGACCTTAACTATACTATACAATATTAATTACATGTAAGTGCTTTGTTAGCAGAAATGAAGTTGTCATTAAAAGCTCAATCCGACATTGGAAAATAGTCAACATACACACACACACACACACACGCACGCACCCATGCACATATACACATACAGCAACTTACACAATAAACTATATATATATACATATATAAAAAAACTAACTTACTGAAAATCATCTCCGTAATGTAAATCAAAATATTGTACAAAATTTTCATATAAATCGAAATATATCAAATTTTTATACTTTAATGGTCCCCGTTTGTTAACACTCTTGCATACTTTGTGCAAAAAGTTGCGATGATTCACACACAATATATCATCGAAATGAAGGTCCAAGGTTCGACTATCGTCTTCGGTAATAAAATCTATCACTTTGTTTAATATTAACATTCGATATTCTGTTTGTTTTGCGGACAGTTTTATGATTGTTGTGTCGGTTTGTGATTGTGTTGGTGTAGTTTTGATTTTCTTTTCTTTTTTTGTTTTATCTGTGATCTCTTTGGAGTCAATGATATTTATCTTCTTGAGTGTTATTTTTCTGGAATGAAATCACATTATATTATTAAAAAGATATTCATTATTACTCTCAAAAACCGTTGACATCTCTTTTTCACACAACAACGCTGTTTTTTAATTAATTTAATTTTAATAAATACACCCAGTACCACCGTCTCGACTTGTAATACATATAAAGAGTGTTTATTACTTCATTAAACCTAATCACTATTGTATCTGTCATTTACACTCACACACACGTAATAACTGTTGCCATCTCACTCACACAAAATAGCATAATCGCGCACTTACATACCGACTCGTACATATATACTTGTAAATATATACTATTGTCATCTCACTCGCACACATATAAACACCATAACACTTACCCACCTAATCACTATGACAGAAACACTAATAATAATCACACACACACAAGTAATAACTATTGACATCTCTCTCCCACAAAAATAACATAATCGCCGACTCGTACATATATAATTACTATCACTATCTCACACTACGCACACATATAAACACCATAACACTTGCACACCTAATCACTATGACAGAAACACTTGTAATACACATAATTAGTATCACTGTTTCACTTATACATAATCACTATTACTCTCTCATTCACACACAAACACTTTATATCTATTGTCATCTCTCTCCCACAGAGCAAACATAATCGCTGACTTACATGCCGTCACACTCACACACATATAAACACTTCCACACCTGCACAAATAATCACCATGACAGAAACACTAGTAATACACACACACACACATAAAAATACCTTACTGAGTTTTTATTTATATTACATATTACCTATATAATATACTCAAAAGTTCTTAAATAAAATATGACGAATTAACAATTTAACATATTTATTACTTCGGTATATTTCGGTTTTTTTTTCTGAGTGACTGAAATGCTGTTGACCTGGGATGGTCTTTACAGCGTCACCGGGCGTGAAAGGGCGAGTGTGGCTCGCCCCTGAAAAGTACATACGAGATTTTATGGATGCTCGTGAAGGAAACAGCGATTGCAGGGTAATGCCCTGCTTATGCTAATCAGGATGGTATTATATTCGGTATATTTATACTATTTTTAAAAATAAAAAAATTCTAACGCGCGCACACGCACACATACTACATACTCACACGCGCACGTACACACGCAAACACACACATATACATAGGCACGATATACATATTTGCATCTCTCTCACACACTAAAATGACGTCTCACACACACATACACACACACACACAATCACCAACGTCGTCACCCTCGTTCTCTACTCACCTAGAATGATAAGTTACTTCCAATTGAACATTCTCATCGGCCATTTTGTCGTTAATATTTTCACACATTTCACTTTCACCTGGTTTCGATAAATTCAACTTTTTCTTACTAT
>DWMZ01005118.1:0-11186 GCA_018249855.1 Eueides tales michaeli | reverse complement strand
CTTCACACTGAGCTGAAAAAACCGTAAAATTAAAAGTACAAGTATCGCTTCAGAAATCCTTTAGAATATAAGTTTAATGCTAGTTCGTTTTAATACAACATAAAAATATAATATAAAAATCTAGAAGAAATTTAAAAGGTTATTGTGTACATTTGAAGGCAAAGTCCAAATCTACTTGTAAAAGCTTTTGCAATATCCAGAATATAATGTCCAACACAGAATTAAGCTTCAGAATATACTGTTTGTTAGAGCGCGAGTACAGTTGTTAACGTTGCTTTATATTGGAATGTCGGTTTTAAACATTTCTCAGTTCAATACTTCAATATAACGTCGAGGAATTGGGCATTTTATATTTCGTTAGGATAGTTTTTCAACTTTTTACCAGTTATGGTTCCTTATATTATTACTAGTTGTCGCCCATGAAAATTTATTTTCATTTTAAATGCCTAATGTAAAAGATTTTTTTTTTAAAACTTTCTTAGTAGAAAGTAGAGATTAAGCTACTTCGTAAGATGTGATAAATGTGTTATAAAAATGTTGATTTTCGTACTTATATTATTAAAAGCCTGAGAAATTTGTTTATTTGAATGTTCTAATTTTAGGAACTATTAAATAAAATTGAAACAGTTTTGGATGTCCATTTATCATTAGACACGAGGCGAAGCCGTAATTAATAGCTAATATTTAATATTTAACTAGGAAATGTAAGGAAAACTTCACAATGTTAGCCAACTGACCTCGTAGGTATATAATTATATATAAGGGTTTTGTTTTTTGTATATTTAAAATTTTTATCTCTTCATCAAATATGAAGAATAACTAATTGTCCAATTTCGCAGAATATTTTTATTATGTAGTGGAATTTCGTAGAAATATACAGGGATTAACATCTTGAACAAAGAATTTTAAAATATTTTTGTTGAAGATAAAAGCTTTAGTTTAGTTTTACAAGTGGATAAATTTTAATTTATTATACATGTATAATACATGTATAATTTGACCAGACTTTTAAACACTCAAATCAAGTTATAACTGAACATATATAGAAGTTATTTTTAATGGTTAAAGACTATATCTAAAATTAGAGTGTTCGTTTGACTGAACTTGCTAATCTCATGAACTACTGTTTTTCGTCCATTTATCAACAAGGTAATATTTTACGTTTATCGGCTATTTTCACTTTTATTTTTGTCACGGAGCAAACAATAAGAGGAGAGTAAGAATAAAAGAATATCATAAAAACTGAAGAGCTTGGAAAGTTTACGTTGTGAGTTCCATACGGTACTCTTGGCTATCTTCATTTCATCAGGCAAGTAAAGCCGTAGGTCAGAGAATATACACCGTTGTAGCGGAAAGTAGGGAACTTTCATTTTTGTAAACATTTATCTTAAAGGCAATTTTAATAACAAAACTGTAATCTTAAGCTTTGAAAAAAATAGTGGATATATATTATTGATACTAGAGATTTACGTTATTAAGGAAAAAATTATAGCCTTCTACTGCTCCACTTTCGTCAATCTGTTTTGATTTGTATTATAATGTTAATAAAACGAATGACATTGTTTAAGAAAGTGAACGAAGTAAATGAAAGTGAACAACAGAACTTAGAACGAAGTTCCCTGTACTTTCCCTGCTAATTGTAGGATAAAGCAAGAAATTAAAAATAAGAAAAAATGGATAGTAAACATTTTTTTTTCGTTTATTTTACGATTTATCATGCCCTACAGGACATGCGCTACACTACAGCACAATTCTATGCGCTCAAATTCAAGATTATATTAAGCAGAAATACTCAACCTGAAAATAAAATTTACTCATTCCCCCAAATGCCCTAATGGGAATCAAATTCACACACACCGTATCTTTTGCTAGACTGTACAATGACCGTCTTACAGTTAGGTTTATTGCTTTATTATTGTTTTACCTCGAAGCGTTACTTGCATTTCGTGGGATAAACTGTGACCGTAGTTTATTCTCTCCTTTCATCACCTTTTGTTTATTTTATAAAGAGTAGGCACAAAACATGAGGTTGCCATTCCTTTTGTAGCTTCATGCTATATCCCGCGAACAAAGGAAACGTAAGGTCTTAGTCCCTCGTTACCAGATCTAGAAAATTAAAATATTAAATATTTCATTCACCTGAATGGGAACCGAGCCCACAAACGCCGAGGTGTATTTAAAAAAATATACACTATTTCAAGGGAAATTTGAGCCATTATGTGAAGTTTGAAATCTGCCTCCGCCAAGACGAACCAAGCGAAGCGCAAGGGCACTACCTATCTTTTCTCGAAGTGTTTCGTCGTTTTTTTGAACTCTCATAGTGTTGGTTTCCAATGTACCAGATAATTCAAATTTTCAAGATATGATACTAATAATAGACTTATTAAACAAACAAACTTTCAATCGTATAGCTCAAATACTTTAGATTTTATTGATATCTAAAATACATCGATTTCGTCACTGACCCACTCGCTGACACACTGATGATCATCAAAATGTTTGGCTACTTCCTGAAGTGCTAGAAAGCTTAAATTTGGTATGTAATCTAAGTTTAGTATACGACCAACAAAAAAAATCATATACTTATAATTTTCGCTCCCCATCTTCTAAATGGGGGGTTAGAGGTCAAAAATTAGGGTACTTCCTGAAGTGCTACAAAGCCGAAATTTGGTATGTAAACAAAGTTCAGTATACGGAAAGACACTACCGTGTCCCCAGATAAGCATAAAACTTTCACCCTTAAACCCGTAAAGTGGGGAGGGGGGTGTGGAAATTTGAATGAGACTCAGCAATTTTATGAATTAGGACATGAAAGTTTACACAGGACTGTAGAAAGTAAAATTACTACTACTTACAAGAACCTCCGCCTTAATAAAGAGTCTCTCATCATTATTTACCCCATTTGATGAAGAGGTGGGAAAATCGACTGTAATTTCTTTTAATTAATACAATAAACACTAAAAAGACTGCCTAGCAACTTACAAAAAGAACTGAAATCCCACCAAAAACATTTACCACGACGATCACATAAGGTGTGTCCTGCGAAAAAGATATCAGATCTCATGTAGAGCCAAGATTCTGAATCTACACGGCCTAACTCTACCGACCCAAACTTCCCAAATTCCATATATCAGTAAAAATGTATGGCTTGGCTGTTTCGATACTTACTTCAGAAACTAAATATTCACATTACCTGCACAACGATAGCGAGACTGCGAAGCAATACATTTTTACTGATATGTAGAATTTGTGAAGTTTGGGTCGGTAGAGTTAGGCCTTGTAGATTCAGAAGCTTTACATGAGATCTGATATCTTTGTCGCAGGGCAAACCTTATGTGGTCGTCTTGGCAACATTTTATCTTAAGTAAATTTAAAAAAATATTTTATTCTCCATTTATTGACAATATACAAAAGGTGGGTATTAGAGCCAAACTTGTAATGATCTTTAAGAAAATAAACATACAAAATCTAAGCGAAAAGCACAAAAGTTAAACAAATAAATAACCTTTATAATAGCAAAAGCTCGATCAATTGAATTCTGCGTTTGAAATATTCACGGCACTTGCTTTTTTCATATCATATTCATGTTTTTCAACAAAAGGTCGGGATGTGAGTGTAATTTCACGCTCCCGTATCTCCAGTGAAAAAAATACGTTCGAATTTGTCATTTTTGCCTGAATAATAAATGCTATAAAGTGTAATAGTATTATTATACGCGTACGGGCAGTATGAATTAAATCGCTTACTATGAAAACTTTGTTATGATATCATAACCTTGTGTTTTCGATAGTATTAATACAAATCTTTTGTTCTTTTTGTATTTTCCATTTTACAGAGTGAACATTGGTACTCCATGATAATGACAAATTATTCATATAAAATTTTATGATGCAAAAAAATTGATAGAATATAAAATATGTATATGATATAATATATCTAAAACTTCTGCATCTTATTCAACGCATTTATTTAAGTGATTTCTTCATCAGCTCAGCGTTGTGCCGTAAAATACATACAATTATTGAAAACTCAATTTCAAAAGCAGTCAAAGTTCGTCCGGCTAACTTCTTTGTTAGTATTCCGTTCTGGAAAAACAAGTTAAAACGATTTTAAGTGATTCACATTAGTCCAGTATTAAAATTTTGTTTTACTAAAAGGCAAGTTGAAAGGCAAATATGGTTTTTTAACGTTATTACTTAAATTGATTTTTTTTATTTTTATGTAAGAAACTCTGGTTAGGTAACCAGAGTTAAGTTACGTTTTTATGTGATAATATAAAAAAAATATGTGTAGTCTTAACTTATTATATTCGTTAGAAAGCTTTTTAAAAAATAATCAAGAATAAAAAATCAAAAAACTTATAGTGTCAGAACTATCTGTTCTATATTTTTTGGGCTTTTTTCGAGGCGAAACGCATTATTTCCAGTGCGAGAAACGAAATGGTACGGGAGGCCACGATGTTAAATCGGGATTTACTCGAGCGTCATAGAGACCTATTGGGTTGTGAAGCTTAGATGATAAAAAAAGAAATATGTCATATAAAATATACCATTTCATCAGTGGGGCGAGCGGCTATAGATTTTCAAAAATGTAAAAAAAAAAACAGTTCCATGGACATACTCGAGCGTGTCAGATAATGATATTATACATGGCCTACGTATTTTTAAGAATTTACGTATGTTAATCTGACCATTTCAGTGATGGGAGTGGCTGTACGTAGGGGTGAGAAACTAAAAAAAAAAAACTTTATCGAGCGCGTCAGATTTTCGCAGGGGATGTTAGGTGAACCTAAAAAAATGCTCTTATATAATAAATTGACGATTTGGATGTGACGCAAAGTCATGTCCGTTGTTAGAATGTGCAAAAAAATTGCTCATTTTGGAATAATCAAGCGCGTCTGATTAAGATATATATGGTTCATCTTGATGCCTTAAACGTGCTGTCTCTTAATCTGACAATTATCTAGAGGGGTTTGGCTAATCTGATAATTTAAAAATTGTTTTTTTGTATTTTCTTAAACTATTATATTATATATATTATATTATATTTATAACTTAATTAATTAAAAAAGCTCAGGAAATAGCATGCAAATGACAAAGTACATGTTTTTTAAAGTAGAATAGTTGTATTTATAAGAAAATAATTATAAAAAAATAAACTTTTAAGAGTATTTTTTTTCAATCATCTTCATCGGTAGAGTCTTCTTACTACTCTGACTAAATTTCATCCTCAGATTGCGTGACGCGTATAAAAGACAGACAAACAGTGAGAGAGGAATAGAAGCGCGGAGTGGAAAATATAGGCATCACGTAACTTCACACATTAAACTTTATTGATGAATTTTTGTTGCTTCGGCTTGCGGAAATTGTCAGATTATATATTTTTCGTAATTCTTGAATTATTCCGTTCAAAATAAAAAAAAATTAGCTACGCTCAAGAATGTCCAAGTGAAGATTTTTTTGTACAACTTTGTAGCCCTCCCCCTTCTTTACGTTTCACTCAAACTGTCAGATTTGTGAAATCTACACGTCTTAGCACGTAACTAACTTATCTTATCTTAATCTGACGCGCTCGAAAATGTCTGATCATCAATTTTTTTTTACTAATCTGATCCTTTATCTTTGACGTTCGAACATATATAGAAGTCTTATATTTGGTATAAGTACTTAATAGAGTACAAGGTACCCCCCTGTATATTATTCTGCCGCGCTCGAGTAAATCCCGGAATCCCCTCTTCGGCTCCTCTACTAAAAGTAATTTAATTCCGAAAGTAGGCATCGACCCCATATCTATTGCGCTTATAGTTGCACCTCTGTACCATATCGGATGTTAGATTCATACGGTTATAATAAGCATCTTATTTATTTAAAATATTAAATACATTACATACGTATGAAACTAATATTATGTATACTTACAATTTTCTGGGTACCAATAAGAAGCCGCTGTACGTTGCTTAATTTAGAATCTATTTATTGTAAGCATTTGTCTTTCCACTTAATTCGAAGCACTACTTCTATTTAATATTTCATTTCTTAAAATGCGGATCTATCTCAAAACTTGTTTCGTTTAAATTCACACGCGTTTGCCCCTGCGCTACGACAAACCTCAACTAACTAATGACATTAAGATTTTTCTTATCTGTTTCAGAAAGCGATGTCAATTTAAATTCTATAAGAGCTTTTAGATAGTAGCCGTTATTGACGCGCATTAAAAATATATGTAATTGTAAAATATGCCATATAAAAATAATTGTTGGTTCTATCCCAGTTAAGGTCATCTTCATACTTTGATTTTTTTAAACGCACAGAGTACTTAAATAATAGTACAAAA
This sequence comes from Eueides tales michaeli, assembly GCA_018249855.1. Classification (NCBI taxonomy): domain Eukaryota; kingdom Metazoa; phylum Arthropoda; class Insecta; order Lepidoptera; family Nymphalidae; genus Eueides; species Eueides tales. The sequence continues at coordinate 4,853 of DWMZ01005118.1, read as the reverse complement.
AAACTAAATTCTTTTCTTTTTCAAGTTTTCAAGGTCTGTGTATAGATTTAATCTGGATAGATTAAGGCACAGGATTATACGTACCTAATATTTTTTATGACGATATTGATATAGCAAACGGGTGTGATTTCTTAAGTTGCTAGATATATATTTTTTTTTTTTTTAACTTCACGCTATGAACGGAATGCAGCATGATTGATAAAGAACCTTTGATCTAGGTTACAGTGTTAAGATATTTCATTCCCAATAAGATATTTTAGTTCCTTACTTTCCACTGAAATCAAGGCATTGCATATCGAGTGGCAATAACTCAACGTCGCGCTTTGCGTCTTTGCCAGAACGAAAATTAAATAATAATATAATAAAAATTAAAAAATTATATAATTCCCTCGAGTGGAAATCAAACACACGATTATCGTTATCGTTTACAGTAGCACACGTGTACTCCTGTGCTAAAGGTCTAGAAATATCATTAATAAAAGCAACAAATACGTTTTTTTTTTTCATTTTCTTAGCTACGTACATTTTTTTAGCTACGTCTCACATATGGAAGGATAGGCAGAATGAACTTAAGAACCCAGGGTTGAGGCCATCAGTTCCGCGGTATCCACCATATTTGGGACATTGCGTGTTAAGTGGCGGAACTCAATGCCACACTTTGCCTTATTATCAGGGTAAAGAAATGAAAGTATTAGATATTTTATTTCCTTGAAAAGTAACCCGCAACCTGTCGCATTTTTTTGATATTTATTTCAAAAAAAATTGAAAACTTATACTTTTTGACATTTTTTATCCGTAAAAATTAACAACGAAACATATTAACTACTTCATACTTTTGATATATAACACGTAACAGTTGCGTAACAGCTTATTTTAAATTAACAGTAATTCCCAAACTATTATCTGCAATAGTAACTAATCGAAGTCATTACTACAGCATGTACTCGTATATATAATGTTAATGCTCATTAAAGTACCTAATAGCTTTATAATTAGAACGTTAATCTACACTTCGCTGTGGCGCTATCTTTATATAGATATAAAATCATATACTAGGTAGAAGTGTATCAAATCCACGACTGTATACTATTATTAATATACTTCCGCTAATAACTTGGCTGGACCGACCTCGCGGCGCTGAGGCACAATTGCATTACAATAAATGCGACTGATTGTGGGTTTGATCCCCTTTCGAGCAAATAAAATATTTAATGTTTTCTTTTCTATTTTATTACAAAGCACATTTAAAAAAATGGTTTCGTATATAATATATTCAGAAGTTTTTTTAAAATAAATTCAGAGCCGTAATACATGCTTTTTTATGTGCCTACTTATATTTTATAGAATATCATTTTCAATATCGTTCATATTTAATTTTAACTGTACTAAAATCACTATAAATATACAGAAACTATAGAAACTTCGATTATAAAAATTGAAACATTTATAAAATTTCTAACATTAATATGACATTCTTAGTAAAATTAACGACTAATTAGCAAAATTAAAAGAATTAACTTTAACAGCGTCAGTGAAAAAAATGTCGTTGAATTTTTCGTTTGTAGGTCGTTTTTCTGAAAAAAAATTAAACATGAATAGATAGCGCACGAATCTCGTCACCTGGATAATAAATAAGTTCTCGCAAAGTATTTCCTTTTCGCAAAAATCTTTAAGATGTCGTATTTATTCACACCATTCTACGTGATATATAGCAGCAGGATAAGCTTATTTTACAGTGTGGAAAATATGAACATGCGCTCACAAAAAGCTTAATTCTAAAAATCGATGTATTGACAAATTCAATTAATGAATTGTAGTAGTAAAACCATATACCTAAAAAAAATGTATATCTAATAACAATTTCCCTTAATATACTGACGCAAATAATTCTTATATATTTTTTTAGCTTCACGCTGTATCCCACATATGGTAGGGTAGACAGAGGAAACTTGGAAACCTGGTGTAAAGAAACTCCTTTCTGTTTTACAATTTCTGCTGAATTTGAGACATTGCATATTTACCAGGCTTATTACCAGAGTGAAGAAATCAAAATATTAAATATTTCGTTTTAAAATACTATTTTACGTTTACGTTTACTGTCACTTTGTTGTGCCCCTGCGCCACAATAGGCTTCCATTAATTCTTATGTAAATTATAGAAAACCAGACAGAGGGATATTGTTTAATATTTAAATAAATGTGCAAACTTGCAACATGCGTTTCTCGAACACAATGTGTTATCCAAAATGATAAACGTGTCACTTGCCGGTAAGGAGTGGTGCCGTGTAGACCAACGCATGAGTTGCCCTGAAAACTCATGGTTTTAAAAATATCGATTAAAAATACAAGTATATAGCTGTTTTGCGACTTCTGCAGCACTCTTACTTTTCTAGGGATAACATTAATAATAAATATCTCAGTAGGTACATAATTATGATAATACTGGAATAAGATTTATATAGATAAATAATGTTTATAGCATACAATTATTTTTTATTAACGTAACATAACTAAACAATGAGCAATGACTATGTAAAAATATTTTTTTCTCCTTTCCTGGCTCTGGTACAAAGGGTGGCACTGAGTTCCACTATTCAACAAACAAAATCTCAAAAATTAGGCGGAAAATGAGGAACGCCTTGTTATTATGAATTATCCCTACATACTCTTTTATCTGCTAAATATAATATGCCACCCGAACTCTAAAGAAAAGTCCGAACTCGGCATTGAGTTTTGCCACACAACATGCAACATCTCGGATATTAAATAAAAAGTGCACGACATGTGTCAGGCCGAGGATCCTACTCTTACATACGAGGTACAGCGTTAAACCAAAATATATATATGGTAATAATCAATATAAGACTAAAATAAAAATTGTGACACCTATTACTTACTTACTTAATTTAGATTTGTAGATGCCAAAGCGTATGTAATATCATACACATATAATTTAAACCATATAATTTAATCATTAGTAGAAAATGAAGTCGTTTTACGAATTTATGAATAAATCAAAATATTCTACAAACAGTCTCTTGAAATCTTCAATCTTCAAGATATTTTACTAAATGTTCCAGAGAATATTTAAGTAAATATTCCTAACGTCCCAACTGAGCTACACTTACATACGAATATTTGCATTTACATAGTAAGCGCAATAGAGTACGGATTGTTTTAACAGTATGTTCATATTTGTGAAGCTAAAAAAATCCACATACATAAGTAAGTTATTGTGGCACAGGAGAACAGGGTCTGACTGATGATTGTGAGTTTGCACTGGGAGGAAATTATTCATTTTTATTTTCTAGCTTTGATAAGAATATAAAGCACGGCGTTAAGCTCCACTACCTTGCATTTAAGAGAACGGATGAATTCTCTCGATACAAAATATATTTAACTGCCCCTGCTATGACATAACGTGAAGTTAAAAACTAAAAAGAAACTATATTTATTGTGAAGCAAGACCCTCATTTTCATTAGGTAAAAATAGAGATTATTATTCTTTAGCAAAACAAAAATTCTGGATGTATTTCTCTATACTTAAAAAATACTAATTATTTTAAACTATCAACTATCACACTTATTGGTGAAAATAAGATTCTAAATTTCTACACTTAACACAAAATGTATCGAATCCCAGTTGAAAGTGAATGACAAAGGAGACACAGGGTATATAACAGCATATAATATATATCTATTGCATAGCAAGTTTTAAATAATAATGTATTTTTAAAATTTATTCATATTTTAATTTTGGCTGTTCTGTATAGAACGTTTCTATAAAAGTTAAGATATCGAAATACTAATATTGTTATTAACTTATTTATTAAGATTCAATTATATATTTAATTATTAAAAGTAATTAATATTGTATTTAATTCAATTATAAAATTAATTAATAATACAATCCTTTTACAATGAGGGAAAAGTGAGTGGTAAGAGAGGGAGGAGAAGACCTCGGTTCATCTTCGAAAACACAGTATCTACGATACTGGAGGAGGGTCACGCAAAAAGCATGAAGACCCTCCGGAGGGCATGTATGAAGAAGTTGGTGATAGTGGACGAGGCCTAAGGCATATGCCGAGGCCATAGCGTTTCACGCTTTCTTCTTTTTGCCTACCCTCCTAGGGATTTAGATAATTTACACTAACAAAAATCGGTTCAGATATTTTGGAGATTTTACATATAGAAAGACAGCCAGACATAAATATTAAAATAGTTTGTCAGTGTTCTTTATCGTTAATAACAATATGCACATAGAAACATATGGTTATTTTAAAATCAGAAATAGACAATTATATATATTTAATAACAAATTTTAAAAGAAGCTTGAAATTAAATATTATATATTATAGAGATTGATTATTTTTTGATTACTGTACTTCAGTGGGGGCTAATAAATGATTAGAAAACATAATAAAGTTACATTTTAAGGGCTTAAAATTGCTTATTAAAAATGAATGTGTGATAATTTTTGATTTTACATTCCAAACATTTTACTTTATAAATCAATAATTAGCTAATTAAAAAAACAACACCAAAATAATTTTCATGAAGAGTGGCCTTAACTCACTCATTACAAGTAAACCTTTAAAGCTATTCAATCTTTAAAGCAAAAAAAATATGAATGAAAATGTTGCATTTTTGTATTTGTATGAATTTTGCTTCACGTGGTTCTTTTTTTTTTCTTTTAAATTTTCAAATATGAATGTAGTACTTAACTACAACTACACTACTACTAGCTTTAATCACATCATATAAATACAGATGACAGCAGTAGTTGTACTATAACAACATTTTACCAAAAATACTCTTTAGGGAATTAGACATAATATTCAGAAATAATTTCTA
>DWMZ01005117.1:0-11187 GCA_018249855.1 Eueides tales michaeli | reverse complement strand
TAAATTTGTCAATTATTTTTTCAATATCGTAATAAATCTTTAGCTATATTGAAGGTTACGCAGAGTATACCACAGTAGCTCAGCTCTTTTTTCGTCACCTTTTTCCTGATGGCATTCAGAATGAGCTTAGTGTTAAGACACTTCGCTTTCCACTTTTCACTTAATTTTAAAGTATTGAGTGGCGGAACACAACGCCGCACTTTATGAAAATAATTCAATGTCTAGAAGGGAATAGAACCCACAACTGCTTTCGTTCGTCCGTTCATCCGTTTTATTCTGGAATTTCAGTGCCCACAATTTCCTATTTAATTTTTTCAACTTTCATAAATATAGAATTTCCCCGGAGTGAGGTCGAATTATCTCATATAGCTTAGCTAATGTAACTATAATAATGTTACTTATTTTTCAAGTTCACGTTGTATCATGCACATGGTAGGGTAGGCAGAGGGAACTTGGGTACCTAATGTTAAGATATTCCGCGTCGTGCAGAATTTAACGGCGGACTTTGTCTTGTTACGAGAACAAAGAAATAAAAATATTTAATTTTTCAAGTATTAAATATTTCATTTCTTTGAGTGAGGATCGAACCCATCACTTGTCGTGCTTACAGTAACTAACTTGTGCCCCTGCGCCAGAACATACCATATAACTTCAATACTTTTCTGCAATTTAGGCTTATTAAAAAGTTACATATTTTTGTGTTCACTAAAACATACCTTACAGCGAATATGGAAAAAAAGCAGAGTAAATTAACCGTAAAATGGTATTATTTTTTTAAAATGAGATAAGTCCACGAAATGGATTATGAAAAGTCAAAATGAGAAGAAAAAATCTAATCACAATATCCGATTATCGCGAAACTTTTTAAATTGGAACAAGGGATTGAAACAAAGGTGCCTTTCGGAGCGGCTCAAAATGTATACTAAAAAAGTATTAAGTACTTCAATGTTAATGGTAAAAAGTATATAAGGAATTAGATTTTCGCTTGGATTTTTTTTTTGTGGAAAAGACAATACATGTATTTTTTCGCTAACAACAGGTGCTGAAGCGTGAGATTGTAAATGCGATAGGTTGTGAGTTTGATACCAACTCGAGGAAACGAAATATTTAATATATTCATTATCACTCGCTCTGGTACGGAAGCAGAGACCGGCGTTGAGTCCCGCCACTCAACACGGAGTGCCTCATTTCAGCGAAAAAACAGAGCAAAAATGTTTTAATAGAAAGGAGTATCTTGACATGAGGTTACAATGGCAAGCTAAAATTAAGGCAAATATTCTGCCACTTAACCCGTATGTCATAAAAGCTTCAAAAATTAAGCAATGCGGAATGTCTTATAGTTAGATTCCCTTTTCATGAGAAATTTATGCAGAAACTAATCCAATAAATTTGTCCTTCAAAAATCACGTCTACCTCCTTAAAGGTTGGCAAGGGACGTGTAGCGCCCCTGGTGTTACACGGGGCCGTGGGCGGCGATGATCACACACCATAAGGTGACCCGTACGCTCGTTCTCCTTGTGTTTTCCATAAAAAAAATAAATATAAAGATATTTTTACCTTTTGTATGGTTGTAATCAATGGGAGGCTAAGAGAAACAAAGTACCATAATAATTTCCGCTCGAACTCTTTCCGCCTGAAAGGGACATTGAATGTTGAAGGTGAAACACAAAATCGTGTTTACATTACCAGAAAGATGATGAGACATTATTTCACTAACTCAGCTTCACGCTGTATTTTGCATATGGCATGGTAGACAGAGGGAACTTGGGAACCTTGTTTAGAAATTTTGTTCCGTTCCCCGGATATCTACGTTGTCTTAAAACTTAATTATTTTGAATAAATCCCCGCTCAAAAGAATATTTCAACTGTTTGAGCTGCCCTAATTTATTTTAATTAATTGTGAAGTGCTTTTCAAAAGGGTTTCTAATTAATATTGATTCGCAATTTCCAATATTTGAAACTGTTTACTCTCTGGAGATATAAGATTGATATATGCTGACGTTATCAGTAACCCCTTCATAACGGCCCCATCAATCGTGAATTAAAGCTCCGCACAAGGGAATATCCATATTTAGATGAATGTTACTGAAAAACTTGAATTTAGACATTTGAATGAGTAAAAACGCGATAATCTATAATATAATAAATCTGTAAATGTTAACTGTCCGTACATGAAAAATATAAAAAAAATATCTTATAGTGAACGTTTATTAATTTAAAAAAGCCCAAAATAGTGACTTTGAATTTTATTGTCAGTTTAACTCTTTCTCTGAGCGTTTTACGCACTAATCTTAGAAATGGCTAACCTGATTTAAACGCAGTTTTTACTATAATATTCAGCAACCTCTCTGCAACATTTTGTGTTTGTTTTATTTAAATATATTATTGTAATATATGAGTATATATTGAGTTTGACAAAATTACTACAAATGAAACACTTTTAAACGGATTAATCGCGTATATTGAGTTTTAAACATTTTTGGAAACCCGACGTTTCGAACACTTTATAGTAGTCCGTGGACACTTTACTGTAAAGTGTTCGAAACGTCGGGTTTCCAAAAATGTTTAAAACTCAATATACGTATTAATCCGTTTAAAAGTGTTTCATTTAAAATGTGTAACAATCGCGAAAATCAAAGATACTAAAATTACTACAAATTCTTTTTTCATCTAGCAAAAATTTTACTTTTTAATGTTTCATCATAACAAGAAAGTAATTGCAATATGTAAATAAAATAATGTTTATTCAAGCGGACCAAGCCGCGAGAGAGTCGCTAGTAAGTAATATATTAGCTATTAAAGAAAGTATTTTTAATTTCGTTGCCCTAGTAATCCAGAGTGCGGTATTAACTCTTGCTACTCATAACTCAAACCTAGAATTCTAGAAGCAAATGGAGAACGGAGTAATCTAACACAGGATCTCTCTGCCTCATCTATTGTTAGAGATTAACTTGAAGTAACTTGGAATAAAGCAAACGTTTTCATTTTTTTATTCATGTTCAAAATATTTTTTATTGGAAAAAATATAATTTTTTTCTTATTTTAACGTTATTACTGAGTTTTTAGAGCTGGTCGTTAAATATGACGTGAGGTTCTCTATGCTTATTTATTTACTGTATTTTCAAGTTAATATACTACCAGCTTGTAATGTTGCTTGATGAATACGCCTGGCTTAGTGGTCAGAACGCTTGTACGGTTTCCAAGAAATTAAAGCAGAGTTTAAGTCTCGATACGTTCTAATTTATATAAGTTTTCTAAAGAGTATATAATATAGTAAGTAGTATAATGTCTGAATCCGGTAAAGTCGGTAAGGACTCATTATGTAATATTTAACTTGCCTGCTATTTTATAGTTAATTATTTAAAAAAATATCATTGTTTTGTAAAATTTCTTTTACTATTAAAATTGATATTTCATTATTACAAAAATCGCTCAGTTTTTCTACGGTTTTAAATCTTACTTTTATATATTTCTTTTCTTTCTTAATAGTCATTTTTTATAATTAGGTTATTTTCTGTATATAACCGTATGTATATTTTTTTCTTTATATTTACTTTATTATCTTACCTTAATATATTCCCTTGTTACCACATATTAAGTTTCTAGATTGTCTATTTTACTGTCTGGTTTAAAAGTTGATTTGAATATCAGTATATAAAAATTGCAGATTATTAAATGTTGATATCATTAAATACTCTATAAGCTGGGGTATTTTAATAAAAGTGCCAAGCTCTATGCCTAAAGATTAATAGATTACTAGTTATAAAGAGCTAAATAGCAGCTTGAAATGATTCGTGTAAAATACAAATTGCTCATTTCCAGATTTTTAACTTGGCTCAACACGCAGCCGCGTGTCTTTAAACTCTTAATATCAATTAATATAATTTTAAAGCAAAGAGTTTTAAGACATATGCATAGTAAATCTATTCGTACATACATATTTGTAAGAAAAAATAATTTTTACTTTATTAACTTTGTTGGAAGGATCCGTTTTTATATCAGTAATACAATATCGCGGCAAATGAGTCGACGGAGCATATTTTCTTAATAACATTATATCGTAAAAAGGGGCGTGAAAAATTCACAAGGAGTTTTTTTATTAGACACACAAAACTTGTATATGTTTTAATCTTGAATATGAATGTGTTCATATAAGAAAATTTACTTTACTGTTATTGGACATGAAAAAAATACTTAAATACCTAGTTAACATAATAATTTTCCCATTTTTAGCTCAATCTTTGAAATATTGTGTATTGACTTGATAGAGATAGAATGTAAGTAATTCTGGATTCTGAAAAGGAATCGAATCCATAACCATCGCGTTTACTGTTAAAGAATGAGCTGAACGATAGCCTCTGCAGCCTCTTTTAATCGGTAAATTGTGAAACTAAATCTTGGATCATTCAAAAGATTCCTCCGAATTCCTCTCTTATCAACCCTATGAGCCCATATGGTGAGTCCTTGGGATGTTGTTTATACTAATAAACAAATTAACGTGTACAAAGAACGTACAAATGTATGAATCAAGTATTTAATATTATTTATTGGCTCACTTTGCTAACAACACCGCATTTCCACCACTTAACTCGCAATATCTCAAGAGAGAAGCCAAGAGTGGGGAACGGAGTGTCCTATCACTAAGTTCATGGTTTTCAATGCATGTTAAGCCGCCACTTAAAACGCAATTCAAACTCGAGTGAGTATCGAACTCACAACCTGTCTCGTTTACTGACCCACGCTTTTACTCCTATGCCACTACACGCCTCCAATCATTTTCATACTTAGCCCAAGTTAGGGAGCCTGAAAACCTTATATTAATACTTTACGTTTTTTTTTTCCGTTCGTTCGTTTACAAATTTGAGGCATTGCGTATTGAGCGGCGGAACTAAACGCCGCACTATGTCCTGTTACCAGAGCAAAGATATAAAAAACATTAAATATTAAATATTTGATTTTCTTTAGTAGGGCTCGAACCATAATGCAACATACGTTTACAACCACTAAAATAAAAAAAAATGTGTGCGTGTACTAGTGTACACACGTAAGAAGTGAAACTTCTTTACGCCATTATTTTTCGAAAAATTATCTGCTATATGCCATTTCACAGAAATGGGTTAAAAAAAGCTACATTGGATAAAGTTAGAACAAAAGGCGTTTATTATTGTAGACATACATACAAATAAATACCAGTATCACACCCACATGTTGGTGTATTAGAAAATACACTCAAAAACTGAGGTTAACCTTAAATAACTTACAAAAAAATAAATACCATAACCACACCCAAGAAAAAGAGATATAGTTACTTACGTTTGTTAGAAATCCACTGGAATTAGAATTAAAATAAATCCTTTGATTTTGCTGATCACTTTAGTATGGATATATTATTTATTACGTCACAATTGAGTTTTATATATAAAAATAAACATGGCGCGTAACAGAAAAAGGTGACCCGTAACCGAAAAATGTGACGGTAAATTTTTTTCCAACGCCGATAAAGAAGTTTCACTTCAAAAAATAAAATATGTATAAAAAAGAAAAAATATACATCTACTTATCTCACTTTAAAGTAAAAGCTCTAGAATACTAATCCAAAAAACTATGACAGTTGAATTTATTGAGGCAACTTTAGCTATTCTTGTTATCTATACGCGTTATTCATAGAGAGTCGTTACGAAGACATTATGGTAGCCCCCAATATATTTCTCATGGCTTATCTCGGTTCTTAATATGTTTTTAGATTTATTCATTATTTTAGCAAATCTTTAAAGGTGTTTGGGTGATTTATTCTATGTTAAATTCGGAATTGAGAACAACGATTTATCTGACTTTTTGTGATAAGAACTTAGGACATATATATTTTATATAAAGAAAAATACAGAAAGCCTATTGTTAAAAAATATGATCAATAATATAAAAAAAAATGTTTGTATAAGAAAGATAGAATGAAAGTAATTCTGTATTCTGAAAAGGAATCGAATCCATAACCATCGCGCCTACTGTTAAAGAATGAGCTGAACGATAGCCTCTGCATCTTGTTTTAATTGGCAAATTGTGAAACTAAATCTTGGGTCATTCAAAAGATTCCTACGAATTCCTCTCTTATCAATCCTATGAGCCCATATGGTAAGTCCTTGGGAGATTTATTCTATGTTAAATTCGGAATTGAGAACAACGATTTATCTGACTTTTTATGATAGGAACTTAGGAAGTATATATTTTATATATAAAAAAATACAGTAATTGTTAAAAAAAATGATAGATAACCAGATCAGTGAAATGAAAACAAAACCTTCTCAGTTTCAAGCTTCAAGCTGTTCTGCTTATAGCAGAAAAGGCGGATGAAACTTAGATTGTATAGCGGAAGTTACGTAGTACGATTGCAAAGAAATTACAATAAAAAATATTTATTTTGCTGAAATGGAGATCAAACCCGCAACCTGTTATATTTATAGCTTTATACTTGTGATCTAGCGCGTCCCATCTAACACAGCTTTCAATGAAATAAATTAGCGAAAAAATTAAGAACATTTCTTTAATAATAAAGAATACAAGAATAATCTTGTCATCTTAGGAAAGGTTTCAGACGCAAACATATAAAATATTTTATTATAGTTGAATTTGAACACGTCTGCAGATTGCAAAATGTATGGCAGAAAGTGGGTCACAAAGGCGATGCAATATTTTCTTACACATTTATATAATATATATTTGCTCGCTTGATAATTGTTTAATAATTGCGTATACAGTTGAAATGCTAAATAAAATAAGTAATTATCTTAATTTCCAGTTAATAATTGAAAAATCTCCACTCGAGGAAATGAAATATTTTTATTTCTTCGCTCTGGCAACGAGCCAAAACTCGGTGTTGAACTCCACCACTCAATGCTTTCAAAATAGGGAGAAAGTTGAGAATTGACGCGTCTTAATGGAGACGTAGTGTCTTAACACCAGATTCCCAAATTCTCTCTGCCTACTTTGGCATGTCACGCAGATTCAGATAAAAAAATATTGTTACACAATGGTCAAAAATAGAAACATCGCTATCAACACTATATACATATTCATGACTAATATTTTTTATATAAGCCAAAATAAATCTCTTGCCATACTTGAAACAATTAGATATACATAGATAAAAGTAAAGCTAATAAAAGTGTATTAAAAATCATATACTTTTACACCTATGCGTACCCATAGTATGCAATCATCTTAACGTACTTCAATTTCCGTTACAAATAACGAAAATAACGAACATAGCGAAAGGAAATTAGCTTTTTTCACTGAAACACATGGCTTTTGGTATAAGCGTGTAAAAATATACACCAAGATTAGAATTCTGATAAAATTTTATGTGTTAATAATGATAATTTTATTTCAAGTGCGCTACTTTACGTATCTTTTGATTGTTATTGGTTCTACGAAGAAACACTACAGATGAAAAACACACAGAACTTACCATAAATTCAAATAAAATAACAGATAAAAAGCTCCGACCTAGCAGTTCGCCCTTTAAGAAGTAAAGGGAGAATCAAGAGAAAAAAGAAAGAGAAAATGAGGGATCGTTGGCGCCGGATCTATCTCGACCTACCTACATACCAAAAAATGTTTTTTTCTTTATAATTCCGGAAAACACTTTTAAATGTCAAGAATTACGTTCACTTAGATATATAATTCATTTAAAAATGCCTTGTATTATGACTATAGTTTAGAAAGAAATATTTTTTTCAATTCTGTTATATCTTTTTATAATTCAATATCAATTTAACACACTTAAATTTGTATCTGTAACTATAATTTAGAACGTAGGCAACAAGGCAAAAGCGTGGCATTGAGTACCACCACTCAACAATGCCTCGAATTCGGCGGAAAGTGGGGAACGGAAGTGGAACGGAGTGTCTTAACACTAGGTTCCCAAGTTTCCTCTGCCTACACTGCCATGTGCAGGATACAGCGCGAAGCTGAGTGATTATAATTTAGAACGTTTACTAGTCCACAAGTGACCAATATCGTGCATCAACCTATCAATCGTTTAATTACAGGAGCCAGGTGCACTAATTTATATGGCACAGACACGCCCTATCTTGTGGGTAAAGACAAACCACTGATAAATTTGGTCTCTAACTCTTCGAGTAAATAGAATTTGAGTTTATACCTTTAAAGAGCGAAGGATATCCTCAATTCAACGTTAACAGAGTGAATTTTTTTTTCAGCTTCGCGCAGTACTCCTGAACATGGCAGGGTAAGCAGATGGAACGTGTTAACCTAGTGTTAAGACACTCTGTTCCACTTCCGTTCCCGTAGATAAACGGTCATGATGATTCATAATAGATTGATTCTGTATAGAGTTTTTCCTTTTGATGTACGGAGTCCTAAAATACCGCTAGTTAGGACTCGAACCTACACTCTACAACCGTCGTGTTTATATTCAGACTGTCTGTTATTTTATTACGCTATATCTCCCTTTTAAAGTAGACTAATATGCAAAATGCTAACAAATTTAAAGCTAAGCCAGATTCATAAATAAATTTCAATGAATTAACAATGTCCATTGTAAGAGGCATTATCGGTATTATTTGATTTAAAATTAGGGTTTTATTGAGTTTATATAGCTTTAGTGTGTAATGTATTACGGTCTTAGTGTTTTCTAAGGATAATAGAAGGCAATATAAACACTACATCTAACTTCTATATAATATTGTTTGTGTGAAATATGTATATACATTCTTTCAAACTCTCAGCTTTCTTCTCAGATCTTTATAACCTAATATTAAGACACTCCGTGTGGTTTTCCATTTTCCACTGAATTATTGAGTGGCGGAACCTAACGCCGCATTTTCGTTCTCTGACAGTAAATTTATCAGTAAGTCTGTTTCATATTTTATTTATATATTATTTGCGGAAGGAAAATTAAAAAATATATTAGATGTATATAAAAGGGATTAAAGCGGAAGCGAAGAGCCTATGACTAAGTGGCCAAGGCTTGGACGATATCCAAGAGACGCTGGTTCAAATTAAATTCTATTTTGTTTACGTTTTTTTACAAAAGTAGACACACACATTTATTATGAAACAAACTATATATGTAGATTATTTACGCTTTGCTAAGCAGAACGTCAAGGAAATTCTAGTTAGTATATAAAAAGAAATCTAAGTTGTACTGCAGCGGTTCGTTCTTTCTAATTTGAAAGTTATAATAACTTTATATGAGATAAAAAATATTATACTATACTAGGTCCGCTCGCGTCTTCGCCCGATTAAACCACATTTTTATTAGTATACTCGTTTTGTTTCGTTTTCTAATAACAATATCAATTTACAAACAATATCTATACATATCAATACATGTATATATATATTAAGCTAGAAAAAAAAATGTCTTGTACCAAGGTGAAGCGTGGAATTGGGTTTCGCCTTTTAATACGCAATGCGGAAAGGCGGAAAGTGATGATCGGAGGAGCTTTGGTGGGAATGGATTTTCTAAACACTGGGTTTCCTAGTTCCCTTTGCCATGTGCGTGATACAAAATAATTATACCAAATCTATATTGAAACGTTAAGTTTCAGCCTATTAAATAAATCTGTTATTTACAGGAATTTGCCAATTTAAATTTCATTATTTAAAGTGGCATTGGCAAAATATTATACAAACTCCAATCATGTTGATTAAGCAGTTTCTTTGATAAGCGAGAACAAACGCACAGGCAAACACACGAATATAAAAAAAATACTTATTTTGATTACATTATCTTAATAAATACCGCCTTTAAATTTTTTTCTTATGATTTTGTTTTATGCTTAGATATATAACATATTTTACTTTCTTTTAACTTTTTTTTAACTTTTACTTTTACTTTTACTTTCTTTTAACTTTTATATTTTCATCACCTTGCTCAATCTCAATACCAGATTGAGACAAAGCTGGATTAGCGTAGGTTCTGCTACTCGAAATGCAATGAATTCCATGGAAAGTAGGAAGATGAAGTATGGGGGAATGGAATGTTCATGACATTAGGTTCCCAGGTTTCCTCTGCTTAGAATCTCCGGCTTAGAATAGGATCACTCTGGTACTGATGGTGTCGTAAGAGACGACTAAAGTACGGATGGAAGAGTCACGTTGTCAGCAATGACAACACGCATGGGCAGACTCGACCGCATTGTTACCACCCCCGTTATTTAAAACCGGCGTTAAGTAGTGACCTTGGTCACTGCGTTTCGCATTGGGTAATGCCGGGCCCCGGTGCCCATCCACCTTACAGACCGGTAACGCTCCTGTAGCTCCTTTAGTGTTACACGGGGCCGTGGGCGGCGGTGATCACTTACCATCAGGTGATCCGTACGCTCGTTTGCCGTGTCTTTTCCATAAAAAAAATAAATAAATAAAGTTCTGCGCACCGCAGCCACACAATCTTTTACTAAAAAGAAATAGCCGTAGGTTCAAATATCACTCGGGTGACTGAAATATTTATATTTCTTCACTCTGATAAGAGAAACTCAACACGCAATGTTTTGAAAATTGGGCTAAAATTATTCCATTTGCTTACTCTGTTATATTCAGGAAACGATGAGAACCTACTAAAAAGCAGAATAGTTGTATATTAAGGTCTAGTTACTACATAATCAGTACATAATTATCTTTAAGAACTATATTTTTATGATAACGACCCGCCTTGCTTAAATTCGATTTTTTTATTTACTAATCGCAATTACTATCTTGTGCTAATATTATCATTTTTTAGACATAGAAAACTAAATTTCAGCGAAATGAATCTAATTTTGTAGCAATTTTGTCTAACTAAATATTTTAAATCAACGTAACTTTTTTATTTACTTACCGTTCTAAATAAAGCTAGCACTATATGTTAAAAGAAGCTTACCAGAATATAATAGGGAAAATCGCACTTAAATCTATTTAACTGTTTCTGAGAACAGCGCGTACAAACAGACAAACTTTGAAATATTAAAAATTACTATTTTGGGCATTATTACATTAATAAAGGTCCCCTACAATATTTTTCTAATATATCTTCTATGTACAGACAGTAATCAATTACGGAATTATCATAAGTATGTAGGTATAGATTTCACAAAACAACACCAACATAAATAATATTACAACTTAAGTTTCACACAGATCACACTGACCTTTATAAATGGCCTCCTAAATCAATCGCACGATTGGAAG
>DWMZ01005116.1:0-11187 GCA_018249855.1 Eueides tales michaeli | reverse complement strand
GCGGAGGAAATCGGCAAGGACTAGCACGATGTGATGCGGGACTCCTGCTTTAAGCACCTTATATAGGAGCCCCGGATGCCAGACGCGATCAAAGGCGCTGGCTACGTCGAGAAAGACTGCTACAGCGCTCTCCTTTCTGTTAGCTGCTGCGGCGGCATAATGCAGCACCCTGGCCACTTGGAGCGTGGTCGAGTGACCGCTGCGGAAGCCAAACTGTTCGTGCCGCGGTTGGTATTGCGACGTGAGGAGCGGAAGCGTGAAGTGACCCAATCACTCGATAACTGCCCTTTTATATTGGTGCATTTGAACACTAACTCCATCGAGCACCAACAGATGGCGCTGGTGTTCCGAATCAGTCACAATACTTTTATTTCCGACATCATTATTTCCGACATATATATATTACGAACGAACGAGACAGCGTGACATTGAGTTCTGTCATTAAAGATAGCTTAACTTAAGTTAGCTCCTTATATATATTTCCAATTTCACATTGTAGTTAAACTGAGTGATTTTGTTCTCGTAATCCAAAACATATATCTTTATTTTGTAACAAATGACAAATGAAATTAAAACATTTTTCGCTACTGATGCAGTATTTTGAAGAGAACATTGAAAAAATTAAATAGGTACTTCAATTTTCCCAGCGCCACGATAGGCGCCAAACTTTTTCAAACAATTTCGCCTACTGACCTTGAATAAATATTACGTCTGCTGTTTAATATATTTAAAACAACAATATTTTAATAAATTATTTTGAGAGACATCTAAAAGTTCTGTAATTTATTCTTTCAAAGCTGCGGTGGAATTTCAATCGTTAAACTAAAACTCAGTAACTAAGCTAAGCTTATTTGTATCGAAATCAAAGAGAAATTATGATAAAACAAACTTTTAAGTCTTGTCTCTTCTCGTTAATACAATTGTTTGGATAATATTGGGTGAGGGTATATTTTTAATTTAAAGGCGAAAGCGCGGTGTTAGTTTCACCACGCAACGCGCAATGTTTAAATTTGGTGGAAAGTGGGGAACGAAACAGAATGTATTAACACTGGGAACTACTTCCTATGCTTACCCTGCCATTTGCGGTATACACTGTAAGGCTGAAAAAAAAACAAAATGCTTAATAAATAATCTTGTCGTTCCTTACAATACTTAAAGATTTAGAAGTAAATGAAGTAACGACATATTGACGGTTAATAATGTGGCAAACTGCAACGTTGAGTTCCGCCAGCTAATAGGCATTGGCTCAAATTCGGCGGAGAGTGAGAAACCTAAGTGATTTTCTATTTTTTTTTATTTCATATAATAGTAAGAATATTGACATACGTAAATTCATAAATTATATATTTCTTATAATAATAAATAATCTCAGGTATTTCTTTGACCAAACAAAAAACGTATCCTTCTGACTAAATCATATTTAAAAGATACATTATTTTATTTTTGTATTTGTATTTTTTAAGCTTCACGCTGTATCCTGTACACAGTAGGGTAGACCGAAGGAAACTGAGAATGCTCACTTTTCATCAAATTTAGAAGGCATTGAGTGTTGAATGGCGGAACTCAACGCCGTACTTTGGTTCTTCACAGTAGTCGTTATATAATTTCTTCTAGTGGAAATTCAACCCATAACCATTCGCTTTTACAGTCGCCCGCTAATACTCTTGCGCTATGATAGATCTCAGGGTATTGGTTATTTTATTATTTAACTTTATACTATATCCCGCACATGGCATAGTGCAAGTGGAACTATTAATATGTAATTAAATATTTCATTTTAAAATATTAAGTTTCGTTTCCACGACAAGAAATCAAACCCGTATTTGCTCTTTTATTGTACTGCAATAGTTGATATAGCTTTCATTACTCAAAAAGCCAGACAATCAGTTGATGTATATTCTATAACGAATACTACGGCTTAGAAATATAAAATAATTCAACAGAGCATTTTAATATACCTATGTTCTTTTAGAACAAAAAATGGGGCTATCTAAACAAATCCCTAAGGGAAATTAGGAGACTAAAAAATACCCAAAAGTTATTTAAAGTAAGTGCCCTACTGTGATTTAATCAAATTTGAACTCCAGCCTTATAGAATGACAAAAGGACGAGTTTAGTAAAAAGATGGCACACAGCAGCCGTTATTGTTTTAAATATAGGAATTTAAATACGAAGTAAACATAAATATTGCAGATTTTTTATTTTTAGATTACGCACTTTCTCACTTAGCAGGTAGACTTATCATGGTGGGGCACAAGCATGCGACTGTAAGTGCAATTTGTGGGCTTAATCCCCATAAATCGGGGACGTGGAATATTTAATGCAAAACAGGTAGCATATTTCTGGAATACGATATAATTCACCATACTCACCATTCCCATACGCTCTAGGCAGTCTTGTGTCATTCCGACACTCGACGTATCGAAGTGTAACATCAAGTACACGCATAAAATCTTTACAATTAAAGCCACATCTTTATAGAACCAACTACCAAAATCCATTCAGAAAAGTCTATCCATTATTTCCTAGTCGCACATTAAGTCCTCCCGCACTAACAGTCTCGCCCTTTCAGTTTTCATCAATAGAGTATGCCATCACAAAGGGGTTGCATGGAGTTCTGCCACTCAACACGAAATGCCTCATTTGCCACTCAACACGAAATGCCTCATTTGATGGAAAATGGGTAACAGAAATGTCCTAATGGGAATGTCTTAACACAAGGTTACCACGTGCAGAATAGAGTGTGAGCTGAGAAAAAGCAAGCTGAGAAATATGCAGAGGCATGCGCGTGTTACCATTCTTTTCCATCCGTTAATTCGCTACTTTCTTACTATTGAATGGTAAAATACGTAGCATTAAATCTTAGAATTATGACCAAAATGAAGAATTGAAATTAATTTACTACTTTGAATAGGACTGGAACTCAACAAAACTCTCACAACCTGTCTTTTTCAAATTACTTGAGTCTGAAGATCTATTTAAACTTTATCCATATGAGCTATACTATATATATATTACTACGATACTTTAGCTAACCCTCCTTCCTAGCATAAAACAGAAAAAGATATCACCTAAGACAATAATCTGGTCATAACTCGCTACGGTCAGTCGTAAATCAGTTGATGCTAAGTGCGTTTCTTGATTTGGGTGATACAAGGATTTTGTGATTCCTTTACAACTATTTTGTTAAGATACATATGACTGGTGCTTTAGGCTGTGTCCTGCATATGGCAGAATAGGCAGAGGGAAATTTGGGAACCTAGTGTTAAGATACATCATTCGCGTTAAGACATTTCCATTCCCAATTTTCCATTAAATTTGAGGTACTGCGAATTAAGTGTCGCAACTCCACGCTGCGCCTTAACTAGTTTACCAGAGCAAATAGTCAAAAAAAATATGTCATCTCCTTGAATGTACTCGCCGCTATTGTCGCGTTTAAAGCCGCAAACTTGTGCTCCTGCCCCTTATATTGGATAATCCATTTTTTGAATAATTTTTTGTAGCTTCACGCTGTATCCCGCTCAAGGCAGGGTAGGCAGAGGGAACCCGGTAACCTAGTGTCAAGACACTCCGTTCCACTTCCGTTCCCCACTTTCCGCCGAATTTGAGGCATTGCGTGTTGAGTGGCGGAACTCAACGCCGCGCTTTGCCTTATTAACAGAGCGAAGAAATGAAAATATTAAATATTTCATTTCCTCGACTGGGGATCGAACCCAGAACCTGCCGGTTAAAGGCAACGCTTGTACCGCTGCGCCACGACAGGCCTCAATAATTCCAATATTTAAAAATTAAAGTAAACTATGCTATATCCAATAAAATTGTTTGTTCAGTTTTTCTGTAGGTTCTATGGAGTCTCATATCTAAATGTTTGTCATTTGTTCATTATTTAGATATAGGTAGTGTTAATTTGGCTAGAAAGGTTATAAGCTGAATTAATCCGCGTTAATTAATTTAATTTTTCATGTAAACAACTGTAGATAATGCCCAGTCAACGTTGGACACAAATATTGCCAGGTGTTATTGACAACACTTAATTATTTCCATGCGATCATGAGACCTGGGAAGTAGATAAAAGCATTGTATAGTTATAAACGCAACGTTCGTGGATTTAATTTTTTTTGGGAAAAATAATTTTGGTTGAATACTTATAGAATTTCAGATCACTCCGAAGAAATGCCTTGGACTCGCTCAGAAAGTGAAAAATGGGGTGTGTCAATATTGCCTAGGCTCTATTCTTTCCTTTCGAAAGTATGTGAAATACCAATAAATATATTCCCTAAAAGGGTATTTGAACGACCAATCATTGTATTTAATCAGACGCTTCTTAATCGCGATACAGAGAGAAAAGTAATAAATTGTGAGATAACGAAGTAATTTATGGTAAATCTGTTGAAATAGTTCCTATCTTCAAGTCATTGAGATATCCTGAAATTAATTACTAAAGTTAGCCTTTCCTTTTGTACCTATCGAATAATATCATATTTATGAATAATGAGCCTTGTCGTAGCGCAGGGGCACAAGGGTGTGAGCTTAAACGCAAAAGGTTGTGGGTTCGTCTCCACTCGAGGAAATATTATATTTAATATTTTCAAATTAAATATTTATGTTTTCATACATGCACTCTGGTAAAAAGGCAGAGCTCAGCGTTGAGTGCCACCACTCACTGCGCAATGCTTCAAATTGTCCTAATGACAACGGAGTGACTTAGCACGATGTCATCTGGTTACTTCTACCTATACTGTTATATGCGGAATATAACGGGATAGCTATAAAAAACAGATATTAGATTCTCTACGACCGATCCGCCGTAAAACTAAAAAAAAAACAAACATACACCTGATTTAGACAAAGCCACTTTAAGATCTAATCCACCAATAAACAATACGATCCAGTGATATTTACAAAAAATCCAGTGATATATTTACTAAAATTAAATTAGACAGTAGAGTCACGTTCAACCAGATATCCAGTTTGAAATTTGAGCTATCCGAATGTACCTTACGGTCACGTGTTGAACTAATTTACTTATGCCAAATTGATTTGTGAGAGATCATGGGGCTATTGTAATTGGAAACCATATCTTGAATAACAATAATAATAGACGTCTGAAGAAGCTGCAAACGCGACAGGTTGTGGGTTTGATCTTCACTTCAGGAAATTAAATATTTAATATTCGCGCGGCGTTGAGTTCCGCCATTCAACACGCTCTGTATTTCTCCTGAAAGATGGGAAAGGTAGTGTTTAAATGGGAGTAGTTCCGTCTGCTTACGGGATACAGCGTGAGGCTAAAAATATATATTGAACAATTCTTATATTGTTGGTAATATATAGAAAAATGGTAATTGCAGTGGCTATGGATACCTCTGATACCACTCCAAAAAACAACGGCTGTTAGTTTGTTAATTATTGTGGACTTAAATTAGCCTCAGACTATCCTAAATTGTGACTTAGCACGATGTCATCACAAAATTTGTGAATCTAAAGATATTTTTGTTCCTTACCTTCTGCCGAATTAAGAGGCACCTGTTACTAGAGCGATTAAATGAAAATATGAAATATTTCATGTTTGTTAACGTCTGACTATAAATTTATACAATTTACATTATTCGACACCCAATCAAATATTTATATAACTTACATTATTCGATTTACAATTATTCCTGTCATTTACTTTAAGCATTTGTTTTATTGAATTTGTTTCTACTTTGTAAGCTAAGACATTCCGTTCTCAATTTTCTTGCACATTTCTCGAGACATAGCGTGAATGAAAAAAAAGTGTTGGATGATATTGCATATTTGGTGGAATTCAACGCCGCTTACCACAGCACAATAATTTAAACAAACATTACCAACAGTGGGTATAAAATGTCGACGTCAGCTGTATTATAATGAGACGATGTATATAATATTGTGACATCAAATTTCTGACGCTATACATAAAGTATAGGTCAGTTTATATTAAAGGTTGCATTTTATCAAGTTCCACCATTTCCGACAGCAATATCCGGTTCTAGATTCGTTGAACTTTTAATAAAGTTTTCATGTACTTGCAATGGTTTTCATCATCTTTTGTAAAAATTATCTCTACATAAATGTTTGCAATTTATATAAATTGTAAACGTACAATTGAATGATGATACAGTTGAAAGTGCCGGTGCAAATCCCACTACGTTAACAGTTTTAAATTTTCCGAAAAAGTATTAAGGTTAAATTATCTTGCATATTTCTGGAATACGATATAATTTACCATACTTACCATTTCTATACCCTCTAGGCAGTCTTGTGCCATTCCGACACTCGTTTATCAATCAAGTTCATGCAAAAAATCTTTACAGTTAAAGCCACATCCTTATAGTACCAACTCCCAAAACCATCCAGAAAATTCTATCCATTATTTTCTTTAAATCCTGTCGCGCTAACTGTCACGCTCTTTCAGTTTTCATCAATACAGTTCGCCATCAAATATTTTCTCTCTACCTCCTATATTTCTATATGCTCATAAAAGGCAAAATATGTAAATTTTGCACATTTATCTGTTGACCAAGTTTTTAAAGAGGCCTATAGTGGCGCAGGGACACTATTGTGTGACTAAAAAAACGACAGGTTCGATTTTCTCTCGTGAAAGTGAAATACTTAATATTTTATAATGAAGTATTTGTTATTTTCTTTTTTTTCTCTGGCAACAAGGCAAAGCGTTGCGTTGATTTCGTCACTCTATACGTAACACTTTAAATTTGGCGGAAAATGGGGAACAAAACGGAATGTATTAACATTAGGTGCCTAAGTTCCCTTTGTCTCCCTTTTGTACCTTGTCGAATTAGTGAAAAAGTGTGAAACTGAAACAGGAAATTTACTTTTACATAATTATGTACTATCAAACTCCAGTACACAATTTTTTATGTCGTAATAACATCTTACTGCCTACACATAAATTAAGTAAAGAAGATTTTAAAATGATATTTTATGCAAGAAAGAGCATCAAAATCCCAAAAATAATAAAAATAACCATACCATAATCATTGACCATTTCTTGAAAAAATTAACACGTTTAAATATTTAATAAACGTAATATTAAATTGTTTAGTCTGAACCAGGAAGCTGCGCGGGTCGCTACCTAAATTTGTTAAGTATCCATAGAATACTTAAAGACTTTCCATTAAAACGCAATGTAAATTAAATAAATCTGACATTTAAGTGCAATATCCGAAACCGGACATGTATTTAATGAACCGGAAATAAAGACGTACGGTTATCGTTAGATAAGTCAAAATTGATGGAGGTAGCTTCTACGGGAAGGATGAAGAAATAAAGTTATACAAGGAAAAAACTACTAGGGAAGGGAAAGATAATTAGTAATTCTGAGCTGAATTGAACCTACAACCATCGTGTCTACAGCTACTGTGTCATTAAGGCCCCAATAATTTATTGGCAAGTAGAAATTTTAATTTAAGTGTGTCATGGAAACGCTAACTAAATCATTCTAAGCCATTATTTATCAATACAAACATAAGTAATGTATAGTAACACAAAGAAAACCACTTTAGCCATTTAGTTGTCGTATAAAAGAGGAATTATTGCAGTCTAAGCTACGCACATACATACATTGTAAACAAAAGTTACTATATTTTCTAGTATAGGAGCCAACTGTAATTTGTTATGTCTTAGTGAAATGATTTTTGTAAATTCAGATATTAAACTTATTTTATTAATCGGATGCTGTAGTTAGATATTATACGCAGAGAGAAAGGAGGTATGAAAATTCACGCACCCTTATTGTCTTGTATACATTACTCTGTTTACAGTTAATTTGATTGATTTCATCAATTAGAAAAAATCAATCAAATGAACCGTAAACAAAGTAATGTACTCGTATATAAGATTTTTTGTAGTAAATCTTAGGCAATCAATTGAATTTATATATCACACCGACCATTTAAGCATATAAATATCATTAGAGCAATAAAATATATTTAAAATGTAACTTAGCTTTACGTTGTATCCCGCACATGGCAGGGTGGCACTTCATACCATTGACTACTTTCCGCGGGATTTGAGCAGCGGAACTCAACGCCATGCTTTGCTTTGTTACCAGAGCGAGGAAATAAATGTATTAAATATATCATTATCATCTTAACAGGCGCACCCTAGTCTACAACGATACAGTTATAAGGCGCTCTGTACCAATATAAGAGACTCGATTTCATTAAACTTCATTGACCTATTCTAAATGCAGAGTCTATTAAATAAATTAATTTCCATTGCAGTGTTTTGTTATCTCAGCTTCACGCTGTTCCCCGCATATGGCAGGATAGGCAGAGGGAACTTGGGAACTTGTTAAGACACTTTGTTCCCGTTAAGATACTTTCGTTCCACACTTTTCGTCGAATTTAAAGGCATTGCTGTTAGAGTGAATGGGAACAGGGATCGAACACATAACAATTTACAGTTAGACAACGGACAGCAACGGAGATAAAATAAAACAACAATTAAATGTAAGTCTTAACTGAGACATAACATATTTTACGGTTTAGTCAGGAGAATTTTTGATTTCAAGACACGTTATTAATTACGTTAAAGCGAATGTCATGGCGAGTTGCGTACTAAAAAAAATGAATAACAATTAAATACTTTCTTTCTATAGCTAAGGAACGTCACGTTAAGATACTCTGTGTTGTTCCCCATTTTTCGCCAAACTGAAGGTGTTGCTGGTTAAGTGGTGGAACTCAACTCTGCGCTTTGCTTTGTTACAAAAGTGACAAAATGTAAATATGAAATATTTTATTTTCTCAAGTAGGTATCGAACCCACAACCTGTCGTTAACAGTCATTCACTCGTACCCCTGCGTCACGACAGGTCCCTAGAATCTGAAAAAAAGAGAAATCCAAATTCATAAATACTACAACTCGTTAACATTTTTGCCCCATCTTCGTTAAGACGCCCGAAACAGCCGTTTAATCTCACTGAAGTTAATCACGCGATACAAATGGTATATAATTAATTCATCTTCAGATTTAACATATATTAAGAATAGATTAAGATTGACCAATGATGAGAGATGAAATGAAACATTGAAAGGGAAGATTAAGGTTACACTGCCACGGAGAGGCAGAAGCGTTTGTTTTAATTTTTTTTTTTTTTTTTGGTTCACGACATATGTAGTAGAGTTGGAAACTTACGAACTTAATGTGAAAACACTATGTTTTCATTAATAGACTTCCAATTCATACTTTCCACAAAAATCTAACAACATTATATGTTGAGTAACGAAACTCAACGCATTGCCTTTTCGCCTCGTTAACAGAGCGATAGCGAGCGATATGACAATATTAAATATATCATTTCCTCGAATGAGGATCGAGCCTGTTATATTTACAGTCGCGCGCCGACGTTTTGCCTTAACTTCAAGCAGGGCGCCAAAAAAATTATGTTTGTTGTTTTATTTTTTACAGCTTAACGCTATATCCCG
Source organism: Eueides tales michaeli (assembly GCA_018249855.1). Taxonomy (NCBI): domain Eukaryota; kingdom Metazoa; phylum Arthropoda; class Insecta; order Lepidoptera; family Nymphalidae; genus Eueides; species Eueides tales. The sequence continues at coordinate 1,721 of DWMZ01005116.1, read as the reverse complement.
CATATAGCTAAGGGAGCCTTGTGTGAAGACAATACATTTTTCAGTTTCCACCGGTAATGTGCTAAGTGGCGGAGCTCCGTAGTCCTTTCATCCGAATGGTAATCTACCACACAACTATAGTTTACAATCAAAAGCAGTCCCATTGTGCTACTGTGGCTTCTTTATATGAAAAGGCAAAAAATACGCTCAATTGGTACAGCGACTACAAATTCCGTCATATCGATAATTTTGTACTCAACGAAATCGCCTTATTTCGGCTCTTTATAAAAAATAATGTTCTATTCTTTTAAAACTTTACACTGTACTTTTTTCAATAGAAATGATATGTTAACATAATTTCGATAAAAAAATGTGCAGTATTATTAATGGGGAACATCTTAACACAAGATCCCGAAGTTCTCTCTGCCTATCCTGCTACGTGCGGGATACAGCGTGAAGTAAAAAAAAGAAGAAAACACATATTAGGTCATCGTGGGGGTTCAATTTCGACCTTAGGGAATTAATTATTTAAATTTTTTCCGCTTTACCTATAGACAAAGTGTGAAATAAAGTTCGGCCACTTAACATGCAGAAAGTAAAGAAGCAATTGAATCGTCTAGATACTACGCTTCCTCCACCTACTCTTGCGGGATACAGCGTGAAACTTAAAAAAATATAGCGAGGTAGCCAGATATGTATAACGTAACGCACAACGCTACGGTATGATACCTCATAGCGTAGTGTTCAGCGTACGTCTTTCATCTCGATTATGCGAACCTCTCCATACACGCCCTACGGAGTGTCTTCATGTTTTTTACACAACTTTCATACAATTTCCAATTAAATCTTCCCCAACCTCTTTCACCATTTTGTTTCATAAATATTTAACATATAAATTTAAAAAACTGAAATACTTTCTTAGAAGATGACAAAACGAAATAAGGCAAATCCTGAATAGCTCTGATTCACTCGAGTGGATTAAATTCCTTGAAATGTGGTCGTCTGACTTGCATTTTCCTTTTATGACATATTACTCGTATAGTAATGGTTTTGCTTTAGGGGTTCACCCGAATTTTATCTGTTTGAACTCTTAGATGGATCTTAAGTCTTCCAAGTACACAGTTATATGACAATATTGTTCTATATAATAGAAAAATATTGTTCAATTTAGGTTTGTTGTTTTGTAAATCATTTTATGAAAACACAAGAGGACTGTCGTGGCGCAGTGGCACATGGGAGCGATATCAATCCCCACTTAATGAAATGAAATATCGAACTAGGGAACGTTAAGATACCGTCTCCATTAAGACATGGGTAACGAATCCCTACTTTCCACCAAACTTGAGGAGGTATTGGGTGTTTATTGGAGGAACTCAACGCCACGCTTTGCCCCGTTACCAGGAAAATGAAAATGTTAACTACCAGGCACCCAATTGAGGCTTTACCCGCTTGAAATATACAATTTCATTTTATAATCTTAAATACTTTCTCATCTTCATAATATTATGACTTTAAATACAATACATTGAAAACTAAAATTTCAGTCAAATGAATAAAAAATATTAAATATTTCATTTCCTCGACTGGGGATCGAACCCACAACCTGTCGGTTACAGTCACACGCTTGTGCCGCTGCGCCACGACAGGCCTCTGGTAAAATCATATATATATATATATAAATATATATATATGTATATATATATATATATATATATATATATATATATATATATATATATATA
>DWMZ01005115.1:0-11187 GCA_018249855.1 Eueides tales michaeli | reverse complement strand
CAGACACCGCAACCGGCCTCTAGGCACATGTACTTGGTACCGCGCAACTCCAAATGTTCCCGAAGGAAATGTAAAAGTGTTGTAGTGGAACTTACTTCACATCCCACTAAAGAAAAAATATTTTCTTTTATAAAGTAATAGTTTTTGTAAAATATCTTCTTTGTAAGATATCTTTTTACTTATTTAGAATAAATAGTTATTATCAGTTAATATTAAAATCACTATAGTTTTTTTTACAGCTACATGCTGTATCCCGCGCATGACATGGCACTCAGAGCCAACTTTGGAACATAGCGTTAAAATACTCCGTTCTTTTTCACACTTTCCACCATGTTTTAAGTGTTGAATGGCGGAATTCAACGCCGCACTTTGCCTTGTTTCACCGAGTTGAATCGTACCCACAACCAACCACGTTTACAATCACATACTGGTGCCCCTTTCGACGATAGGCGCCACCACTTAAAGTAAGGTATGAAAACTATTAAAATATATAACCTGAAAATTTCACTCCGTTCACGTGAAACTCGACACGATCCATGACTGCTTATGACGATTTTTAATCGAATACAGTTCTATAAATTAAATGTAACGCACACATTTGATGCTATATGGTTATTGATATGGGTAAACTTGGCTTGGCTTATTTCTTTTGATAATTATATTGTATATAAATATTAATGTGATGATAGAATAATAAATTTTCACCGCAAACAATTCACTATCAACATTCTAAAATACAAATATATGCATGAATCATACATAATGCGGGCAAATTTCTGTACATGTTTCATTTTTTATTTTTAATTTACCTTTTAGGTTGGGACATACAAGCATACGACTTTAAATATGATAAGTTATGATTTCGATTCAATTCAAGGAAATGATTTTTTTTTTTAATTTTATATTTTTTAAAAAAAACATTTTTAAATATTTTATTTGCTCTGGTAACGAGACAGCGCAGTGTTACGTCGTCAAAAACGTTACGAATTCTAGAGTTATGGAGCCGGTAGCTTGATGAGCAGCATTTCACTCAACAAGCTATGACCTCTGTAATATTTTCGTAAATTATTCCTATAATTGAAATTGAAACAATAAAAGCCAAATCACCTTTCCAAGACGTCAATTCGAATGAGAAAAATGTTAAGAAGAATAAACTGCAAATATAAGTAACTTTTCAATTATACCTTAATAAAATAGTAGACCATTTTAAGCCAGATGGAGTCTAATAATCTAATACTATTGAAGTTTACAAGAAGAATGGCATTAAAACGTTTGAAAAGGAACAATATCCTGGAATGGCTCAGTGAACATTTGTAATAAAATCATCGTAAAAGTACTCGTACATTTAGACGAGCTGAGCGGATAGAGCTTTTCTATGGACAATACGCTAGAAATTGACTTCGGGCTTCGAGACAACTTGCCCGTTATACTCGTTTTTGTGTGGTTCAAATTGAAAGCTGATGGACTTTAATCTTTTTGAGATTTGTAATGGTAGATAATATTGATTTTTGATGTGGTGCAAAGGCACCAGCGTGTGTATACGAGACAGACAGTGGGTCCGATCCCCACTCGAGAAAATAAAAATTTAATACTCTTCACTCGGGAAAATAAAAATTTAATTTTCTTCTTGGCTCTGAGTTACGCCACTTCAGCGAAAAGATTCAGAGAAAAGTTCTAACAAGATTGATAGGTGATTGATAGACAATTCAGCGAAAAGTTAAGATTGAATAGAATTGTTTTAACAGGAAGGATACTCCAGTATCTTAACAGTAGGTTTCTAAATTTTCTCTGCTATATGCGGGATACAGCGTAAAATAAAAAAAAACTATATTATAAACTGAGAGTAAAATAGTACTATTAAATGTTCTCTTCACTTAGGGCCAGTTCTAACAGTCACGCATAAAATTTCAGTTTCAGTAATCTGACAATAAACACAATCTCACAAATAAAGGCTGCTTATATTTTTTTCTTATATATTAATAAATATTCACCTACGTAATTGGTGGCGGTTCAAAAATATATAGCTTATCTGGCAGATAAGGCTATCCGGTACTATATCAGCCAGTGGTAAAATCGGCTTTACTCTCGTGACTTATTTCTAGAAATATATGAATGCTACTCGCGCGAGCTTTGTGACACTCGAAATAGTCAACTGTCATCTCCTGGAGCTTGATTAGCCTGCTATTACCGCTTTTGTGATAGGCCTTCGATAGCCTCCACACAATATCCTGAGATCACCTATTGTACTTCGAATTTCATACTCGTTTATAAAAGATTATGGTTCCCGTGTGATTTAACGTTGTACTGTGATTATAAAATGTATGTTATAAATGTGTATATGATATTGTTGGATAATGTTTGTATATGATATGATGATAATTTATATAGTTTTCCAATAATGTGTGCTTTTTGATATATGTTTGTTTGACCATATCCGCTGCACTCCATAATATCTAGATTATGGTGGGTCCTTTCAATTGAATATATTTGTATTTATGGTACAGTGTAAGTTTCATCAAAATGGGTTCAGTTATATTTTTGCGCATTTTTGGATTGTACAAGCATGCCATTGTAAATACTAGAGGTTGTGTGTTCGATCCCCACTCGATAGGCAATCTAAAAGGCAAAGCGCGACGTTGAACTCTTCCACACTACACGTCGGCGGAAAGTGGTGAAAGGAACGGAGTCTCTTTATACTAGGTTTCCTCTGCCTACACTGTCATGTGCGGGATACAGGGTGACGCTAAAATTTATTATTACGTTTTTTATTACTAAGTGTAGCCATATACCATAGTGTCTTACTGCGTGTTACGAATAGATGGCGAAATACAAAAGTCAATTTGATTTACCTGAACATAAAATTGGATTTGTTTAAAGTATATACCTAGTGATTGCATATATATTTTCATTATTTTTTGTTTCGATATATTCTACTATATAGGGCAACATACTACAACATACATGAATTATTACATGTCACATGTCACATTTCAAGTATTTTAGCCTTAACTTTTAGTTATTTCTGGTAATACGTAAAATATATTATATTCTGTTGTGACATTTATTTCTGACGGAAGCTTTAAGACCTTCATAGTTTCAAGCATTACAGGAATCCTTTAATTAAACATACGGAATTGATTTCAATTATTATTCATTTATCGATAACGAAAAGACGATTCGGGAAATTTCAGCAAATAGCTATTGCGAAGTTTAATTACTTGGGCTCTGTCTATAGCCTACGAGGCGCTTGAACAAATTCACCTATCAATCTTGTTAGAACTTTTACTTTGTTTTGGCACTTGTTAGAGAAATAAATTAAAAAAAACATCATTAATAATAATAAATGAATAAATATTTTTACAAACAAAGATGAACAAAGAGAAAAATTTTACTCTTTAAAGTTAATATTTAAAAAAAAATACTTTTATAAAACATACCTATCGTCATACGTATATAAAATATCAAAAATACTCTCCCAACGGTGGGACAAAGGTCAGGGTCTTCAGAAGATAGAGCTCCAGCTTCATCATACGGTTCTGTATTTAAAAGTTACGCTATAACCTTTTAAAATTGTTGTTATATACCAAAATTTGTCGGTATATAACAACAATTTTATTATTGTTCGTGTGTCGCGAACAGTTGCGGATTCGACACATATTCCGGAGAATGAAATATTTAATATTTTCTCTATTTCTTATTACAACATAATAATAAATTAAATATTTTATATGATATTACAGTTTTTAAATACAGGCGCCGAGCCATATATATATGATCATCAAGACTTGCATCATATGGTTCACGGATGGCAGAGGTTGGTGCGGGTGAAGCGCGAGTCCATAATACTTAATTTCTACCTAATTGTTAATTTAAAGCACATTCATTTCGGGACCTAGTACAAAATCAAGTTGTACGAAAATCTCAGTTCAGTTCTTGGCAATGACTCACATTACCAAGCTGTGAATATTGCGCGTATTTCTTTTAATAACAGATACAAAATACATTGTGCTATCAAGAATTTCTAAAAAAGGAAACAAGCATCACGATTTTATACGCATATCCAAAGACACCCTAACTTCCGCCTTCCGATTGATATCGAGATAAAGTATAAATACTGAAACTAAAAGCCACACTCAATGTATTATCCAAGGCTAAATGAAAAATATCGTCCCCTATTCGAATCCACAACCATTGTGCTCAGATCATCAGTCGGTAGATTTTTCACTGCGTCTACATAACGCAGAAATAAAAGTTAAAATTGTCTCAACATTTTTTTTTTTCACTTAGCAAATTTTATCCAATGATTTGAAACTAATTACATTAAAACGGCTCACATCTTCCGGAGTCGCCTTACAAATTGCAAACTTTAATTACTTATACCCAAATTATAGCTTCTTGCCTACGTATAAGCCGCCTGAAGAAACTCACCTATCAATCTTATTGAGATACCTTTAGTTTCTAAACTGTTAATTAAGTATTTCATTCACTCACTTTCACTCAGCTTCACGCTGTATCTCGCACATGACAGGGTAGGCAGAGGCTACTTAGGAAGTTAAATTCCTAGTGTTAAGACAAGAGAGAAAACTATTTATTAAATATTTTTACTAATTTTAATGTGTTATTCCACAAGTAGGAAAGCAAAAAAATTCTAAATGCTAACGACATAAATAAGTTAAGTGTCTTTATACTTATAATAATTTTAATTTTGTCGCTCTTGTGGCTTCACGCTGTACACATGATAGTTCCACATGATAGTGCAGGGAGAAGGAGCTTCGAAACCTAGTGTTAAGACACTCCATTCCGTCCCCCACTTAATATTTCTAGAATAAGAGAAATCGGAGTTTAGCTTCACCATTAAAAACGCAAAATCACGAAAATTAGCCAGATAATCGGGAACGGAGTGTCTTAACACTAGTCTTCCTTCACTGCTTTTTATAAAATTCAGCTTTAAGTTTAATAAATGATTATAGTAATACATTCATGCATACATTTAAATGGTACGAAATCTTTTAAAACGTTGGTGACGTAAGTGGAATTAAATGGATCAGAACTGTCTCTTTGATACAATCTGCTAAGATATACGACTGCGCTAGGGTGGTAAGAAAATTTAAGAAATCATTATATTATTTAAATGGAAGCAACTTGGGCGTGCGGAGCAGCGCAAGATTGTGAATTTGATCGGGACAGTAAATTATATTTATTTCGTAGGTCTAGAGGCAAGGTGCAGTGTTCAGTTCCACAACTGAATCTACCGCAACTAAAGCTTTGCCAGTGCGTTTTGCATTGGGTAATGTCGGACTCCGGTGTCATCTTAAAGACCGGCAACGCACCAGTAGCTCCTCTAATGTTGCAAGGGGCTGTGGGTGGCGTTGATCGCTTACCATCAGGTGATCCAAACGCTCGTTTGCCGTGTTTTTTTTTCATAAAAAAAAGATGAAGTAATGAATGTAGTACTAAAAGAACCTTATAGAGATTCCAATGAAAATTGGAAAATCAAGATCTTTCAATTTTTATTCCAATGCGAATAAATTAGAGGGTGATGAGTAAAAAAAAATAATATCTTGCTTTATTTAAAATATGTCAATATGTAGTTTTTAAGCAAAAACACAAACAAAAATTGTAAAAAAACTCTAGGATACTTTCAATACAACTTGAAAGCAATTCAGACATAGAATACAAATCGAGTCATTCCAATCCAATTTCTTGGCATTGAGAACTGAATGCTGTTGGAATTAAATTGTAGTTTTAATAAGGTTAGGTTAGTAGTAAGTAAGTTCTTTTTGTTTCAACATACATAAGAACTATAAATGATCATTGTGGATTCATATCATATTTGAAATCGTACATAACACTTTTATGTACGTTTTCTGCTCTGTTGCATAAGTATTGAACAAATTAGCGAGGACGGACCGATGATGATGGGATGAGTGACGGGTGACAAATGACACATGACAGGTGAAGATAAAATGTTTAGAATAGTCTCTGGTAATGAATCTGCAGACTCCTGCGCAAAATTAGTCATCCAGTGTGGTAATCACTTCTCTATTTCGGCCCAGGACCTGTTGTCCCTTGCATTAACTCATTTGGATGACTCATGGTCTGAATTTTGGAATTTGTCAAAATGTCAGAAAGGTAAATTCTATGTTGCGATTCAACCCAATATCCCCAGCCAGACATGGTTTTATTCTCAAAAAAATATTGAACGGAGGATAATATCGACCATTTGTCGCTTGCGCCTTGGACATGCATGTACACCTGTACATCTAGCTAAGGTCATATATGATGTTCTTTCCCACAAAGTTCCCCGTCCCCTTAATGTTCAATGTTTATTAATGTTTGTATTTAGTCTTTTATGTAATTTTTTTATGTAAATATATTTGATATAATAATATTAAATTGTAGACCTTTGTACTATATATTTCTTATTACTAATCCTGTGTGTTATGTACATAATGTATATATGCATTTAAATAATATTATAGGTGAAGGAAATTTTTAACTAGATCTTCTTTATATAATATGCATTCTCATATTGTGTAATATAATCTCTTCTTTACCGTACAACCTCCTTCACGTATTCTCCATACAACGTGACACTGGCGAAGTGATATGTGCTCAACTCGCACACTCGAAACGCCATAATCAAAGAACCATTCCATAGAATAGTCTCATAATCTACTTTTCTAAATTATGGTTTTTTATTACAGCAAATAAAAATAATATTCTTTATTTACATAAATATATAACAGTAAACGACATACTAAAGTGAACGCTCAAAAAAAAGTGACATCGTTGTCTTTAAACAAGTTTTTTATCATTACAGCAAGTGAAGTTAAAGTACTCTTCTTCGTATCGTTGATTATAAATTAACGTACATCAAAAGTTAATATTGCGATGGCAAATTAAATTTTCATCCACATCGAAACAATATATAATACAGTACAAATAAACATCACAATATTAAAAGGTAGCGAGCGTTTCAAGTTCTGTTTAGAACAAAGCATCATATTTGCATACTTCACAGGTCACGCACAAGAGGAGTTCGTTGAATTTGATGCAAGACTGCTCATTACAAACAGTTTCTGTGTAAAATAGAAAGATTGGCAGGTTTGTTTTCCAGTGACTTTTAGTATTTTTATTATATTTTTTTTGTTAGTTACTATTATATAATAGCGATGTGGATTTTTTGTATTTTAGGCGTAAAGACTAACTCTATATATAAAGACTAATTCTAACGATTTGTCTACCAGCCCTATCGCCGGTCGCAAGCCTAGGTTCGAGCTCCGCAGGGGGCGCCCTTGCCGCCGCCGACATCCTCTCAAGCAGCCACGTAGTGCTTGCTCTCTTCAGGGACAGAGTACCCTCTTCCCTCCCCACCCGGTGTCGCTGTAAAAGCCAGTAGGGCTAACAGCAAATTGTCATGTTCGAAAAAAAAAAAAATTGTCTTTGGGTAACGAAAATTTGTAAAAATCTTCTTACAGAGATGTAACATGCGACAACATAAATAAGTTGTAACATGCCTATATGCATGCTTGCATGTTTTCATGCACAAGAATTTCAACGTAACTTGATAAGGGTGTATGGCTTAGTCGGTCAGAGCGCTTGGACGGTATTTAAGAGGTGCGGTTTCAAATCGTACGTTCAAACTTTTATACGTTCTTGAAATCAGTACTTTTTATTTCCTAAATGTGGAATAACACAAAAACAGTTGAAAATAAATAATTTTCTTCTAGCTTTATATAGCATTGACATAGCTTTAACTCTAAATATAGCCTCTCCGAAAATATATGAAATGAAGCCACATTCGTTTTTATGAATCAACGCAGTTAATTAACTTTTCAGATTCACGCTGTATGCCCTACATGGAAGGGTACACATAAAAAACTTGGGAACCTCGTGTCAAAATTCTCTGTTACCCACTTTCCGCCGAATTTTAGGCATTGCGTGCTTAGTAGCGGAGCTTACTAATGTTTTTTATTGTAAAAAATGTAAAAAAACAATATAATTATTTCAAAACATAAATTATCTTACTTTAATTATAATAAAATTGTTATTTCTAAATATTCATATCAATTAATTAGATATCAGCTAGCTACCATTTGAATATTATCAAACTGGCATAAAAACGTACACGTACCTACAACATTATGTATTTTCATTTACCTAATATTCAAATACTATTCGACGATTTCTAACGTTTTTTTTAGCTTCACGCTGTATCCCGCACAAGGTAGGCAGAGGGAACCCGGGAACCTAGTGTCAAGACACTCCGTTCCACTTCTGTTCCCCACTTTCCGCCGAATTTGAGGCATTGCGTGTTGAGTGGTGGAACTCAACGCCGCGCTTTGCCTTATTACCAGAGCGAAGAAATGAAAACATTAAATATTTAAATTGAAAATATTAAATATTTCATTTCCTCGACTGGGGATCGAACCCATTTCATTCTAACGTCGCTGTAGCTTTACGTGGTGTCTCGAACATCAGAGGGAACCTAGTGTTGAGGCACTCAATTTGGCATTTAGTGTCTAATTTTCGAGATATTGCATGTTAAGTAACGGAATTTAAAACCGCGCTTTGTCTCGTTACCAGAAAAAAAATATTCAAACACACCTTCACTAAAACTATAATTTTTCTCGTTTTTTTTTATCTTCACGCTGTATCCTGCACATGGTGGGTAAAAAGAAGGAACTTGGGTATCTGGTCTTAAGACACTCTGTTCTGTTCTCCATTTTCCTAATTTGAGGCATTGCGTTTAATCGCTCATAAATAGTCTTTTAGTGGAAAACATAGTTTTTTACAGGTAAAAAGTATATAGTCGGTCCCACGTCGGGTCAGCGTGTGTTCCCATGTTTACCGCAATACAACTTTAACATCAAATATTAGGTATTTCACATATAAAGTGATTGCTCAAAGTTGTTTTCACTTTATTTTTACTTTGAAATGTGGTCATGGTATAGTACAGCGTATATCGAATTTAAGGGTATTTATTTATTCTTTGCTATGCTCTTCGTAATATACATTAAGTTTCGTCACACATTATATACGAGTATGTTCTTAAAAAAGACAGAACGGTGAATCGGTTTGATTTGTTAAATCGATTATCTCTTTCTCCATCCCTCTCTCTCACACACTCTCTCCCTCTCTTCCCCTCTCTCTTTCTCTCTCTGAATTGTTTAATCTTTAAGAATCTTTTTGCATAGAAACAAGAGACACTCATTGCGGCTGATATTTGGAGCCACTCGCTTATTGTAGCCACGGATATAGTCGATGGGTGAAGTAAGTATAGGTAAAAATTTCCCAATAGCTATAGCTATAATATTAAATAATCTCAATATGCCAATCATCTGTTTGAAAACAGATGATTGGCATATTGAGATTATTTAATAGTTTTCATAACTCTAAGAATTATATACAATAACAAACCAGGGGCTTCAATTAACCCAAGGAGTGAGGAAAAATTGACCAAATTTTTAGTTATGTCTCTAACACAAAGAACCTATGAATAATATGGCTAAAAGCGACCGTCTGTTTATGTGTCTCAATGAATTTAATATAGATTTTTAATTATAAAAAAAATATTTATGTTTAACTTTAAAAATAATCTGGTGTTAAGTTACTTCGTTTTCGCTTTCAGACGACTTGACTTAGTATATATAAGGGATGGCTATAATAAAAAAATAAAAACAATGTCTTAAAAACAGAATATTATATATTTTCAACTCATCACAATGTCGCATAGAAAGTTCTACTACTTTTACATACATACATAAATGGATTGAATTGCTTAAAAAACTTCACATTTTTTTTTTACAAAGCACATTTCACTTTTATAATATTTATATATAATCATAAACATTTGGCATTTTGAATATATTTAACGAACTATTAAGTATTTTTTTTACAGATCTAATTAGATTGAGAATTCCACTAAGTTATTTATATATAGAGCTGCTTAATTTAAATTAACCGACTCCTTTTTTAACTTTATTTTTAATATTATATTATATGCTTCACTTTGATGAAGAAAGTATTATTTTGGCGAGTCATGGTGCAAGTGCGACTGTGAGCATGACAGGTTGTTGATTCGATACTTCAATAAAAATGGAATAGTATTTAAAAAAAACATTATATCAGATAAAAGTGTTGGGGATTTAATTTAATAGAGAGGTAATGATGATTAATAACTTCAAGAGAAGATCGAGTAAATCGTTACATTATTTATTTTTAAAAAAAGTATAAAAAATTGAGCGGGACTTGAACCCGTGCTTCTTTAGAAACCATCCAAAGTGGCGCAGGTTCCTCTTTCCTGGTATGTTCAAATTTTTATATGTTTTTCAAAAAAGGTTTTTTCTTTCCTAAGTGTGGAAAATTACTTCAAATAATTGCTTATACAATCACACGCTGCACTGTTACTGTAGCTTTATAAAATCCGGGAAAAAACTTAAAGAAACTCTCTTATTATGTGTTGAGTGGCGAAACTTAACGTCGCGCCTTTTTTATTATACTTCCAAGTGAAAATCGAATCAGCCACTGTATTTTATTTTTTGAATATTTAATTAATAATTTAAAATGAATATATTATTAAAGTTGGTTAACAAGAACATTATAAATAATATTATGATAATCATTATAATAATTTTATATTTACACTAGAATAATAATATTTAGAACGGATTTAGATTTTCAATACTTATAATAATATATTCTATAATATAACTTTTAGCAGCTATTGTAAATATTTTGTAGCAATTTTCACTAATTTAACGAAGACTTATTTAATAGATAAATAGCTTAGTACTTTTATTTCTACAGTTAATATGCCACTACATAAATTTGTGATAATTAATTATCTATATGTACAATAAATGCTGTTTCATTTACATGAAAATAATCTTGGCTTAAACTCCTTAACCAATTTTGTAATTTCCATTTAAAAATTATGTTCAGAAATGTCACTTTTAACTAGTTTAGATATTTTCTTATATAATTATTAAAGCAGTTTCTAATAATACAAGATTATTCTATTACATCTTAAAATGAAACTACCTACATATTATATAATCATACACACACACACACACATATATATATATATATATATATATATATATATATATATATATATATATATATATATATATATATATATATATATATATATATATATATATATATATATATATATAT
>DWMZ01005114.1:0-11190 GCA_018249855.1 Eueides tales michaeli | reverse complement strand
AGCAGCGCGGCGCCCAGCGCGGCCGCCGCGCACGCCGCGCCCGCGCCCCACCACGCCGCCGACGCGCCCCACGCCGACTGCTGCGCGGCGCCCGACAGCGACTCCGCGCCTGGCGGTACACGCAGTGAGGTCTATTAGTACACATGGCGGGATAGGCAGACCTAGTGTTAAGACACTCCGTTCCGTTTCCGAATTTAAGGTATTGCATATTAAGAAATGGAACTCAACCCCGTGCTTTGCCTTGTTACCCGAGCGAGCGAGCGAGTTCACATAAATATGATGCGACATGTTGTGGGAATGGAACCGACAACCTCGCACGCTTCCACAGTCGCACGTTTGCGCCGCGACATGCCTATCACCAATATGTTTATTAGTTTTTTTATTAATATTTCTAAAATTGTAAATTACTATAGATATTCGGAGATACAAAAAATATTTTAAATATTAACAAACTATTGTAATAACATTACATTAAAAACTAATTCAAAAAAAACATATATGATATTTTGCATTAAAAAATTAAAAACAAATCACCCTATACTCCAATACAATTAGTATTTTTAAGCATTAAAGAACAAAAAGAAGTTAAAAAACTTAAAATATCTCTGTAGAATGATGTTTCAAACACAAAGCGTTTATACCTATAAATATTACTTTGAATGATTATTATTTATAAGAGTCAATATTATTTATTTAATGTACTTTTTTAAATATGATATATTACTAACATAACCAAGTCATTTTTACTTTGTTTAAAATATTATTGCACACTTAGGATAGAAAAATTGTCTTTCTTACTTGAAATATAGTAAAAATATTAAATAAATACTATTCTCTCTCGTCAATTGATAATTCTAACAAATTGTCTTTGGGTAGCGGAAAGTAAAAAAATCTTTCTACAGAGACGCTAACTACAAAAGTAAGCTGTAATAAACGTATAAGAATTTCTACGTAGCTTAGTAAGAACGTATGGCTTAGTTGGACAGAGCGCTTGGACGGTTTCCAAAAGACGCGGGTTCAATTTCCGCTACGTCCAAATTTTTATACGTCTTTAAAATTAGTATATAACCAAGTCAATCAACATACCAGCCATAGTCAAAACTTCACTGAGATCACTATAATATCCTTCCTCCGTAATCGCTCTGACGCTAACAAACAACGGCCCTTTAGGCGCATTGTCGGCCGTCATAATTAATGGAGAAAACTCTGCGACAGCCGTCTTAATGTCTTCATCCGGATGGAGAAGATCTTCTGGGATTTCCTTTTGGGACACCAAGATTTGGTATTTGTGTCTGTAAGTAAGTATTGTAAGAAAAATTAATTGTTAAAATACGTTAACGATTTTTGTTTAAAAAAAAATATTTAAACCATAAAATAAAATGTATTTGAAAATCAATAGACTTTGAAATAAATGTTATTCATTATTTATCAACACAATTATACTATCTACATATATATGTGTCACTTGACACAGTCATTCGATACAGTCCCTAAAATTAGCATATATTATATTATATATAATCTAAATAAGATACATGTAAATATCAAAACATCTATACATATATAGCTATTAAATACATACAAATACATAATTTATACAATATACATATCATATATAACTAAAATTATATACACAAATGTTATATAAAATACACACAAATGTTAAATAAAATACACATAAATGTAAATGACACGAAAAAGCGTTGGAAACTTTTGACCACCGTCAAAAGTCTACGTGCTTAAAGTTGAGAGTAGATTTATTTCGAATTTGGATCTAAAGGAAATAATGGATGGGTTTTTCTGGATGGATATAGGTACTTATTTCCATAAGGATGCGGCATGACCTGTAAAGAATTTTAGCATATATTTGGCATTACACTTCGGTATGTCAAGCGTCGATATGACACAAGACTACCTAGACCGTAAGGGAATGGGGAGTACGGTAAAACGGGAGCGCAAATGGTAAGAGAAATATTGATAATAAAGTAGTTTAAATAAAAGTGAAAGAATGTGCATATGTCGGCGAAGTCGGATTGGGAGCTAATTAAGCTGAACTCGAAATTTTGAAACGCGATTATACACTTACGTACACCAAAAATAAAACGTATGGTAAGGTTTTGAAGACGCTTTAGCTAATTGGGTAGCTCCAGATGGGAGACGTCGGCGTCAAGAATTGGCAGGAGAAGAGATTGAGCATAATTTTGGTTTTATAAGGGAGGAAATATTGGAAACGCTTACGAGAATGAAAGGAGACATGCATGCGTTTGCTGACATTAATAATATGCCCTGCCTAATTTTTGACAATAATATGTCTTGCATACTACTGTCAAAGGTTAGACCTAAATTCTTAATTTTCGTATAGTATGTAATTTCAGGTCCGGAAAATATAATTTTTGGTTATATATAATAAGTAATTAAACGCACTTAGGCACAGACGCGTTGTCGTCGGGGTGCTGCCAGCTGACCATGACGTGTCCGGTGGGGGACAGCCACGCCATGACGGCGCGCGGCGGATCCACCTCGCCGCTGCGGAACAGCGAGCACGTGTGCATTGAACCTTTTTCTGTGGCCTGGAGATTTTAGTATTTAATGTTAATTAAATTTTTAATATAAATTTGTAACATACTAATGTAATTATAACGCAAATGCAGATAGCTACATCGTCGTTTGTACAAGTATTTTTTTATAAATTTCGCAATATAATTTTACCGCAGCCTGTGTGTAGATCTCTACAAAATTTTCTAAATACTATCTATATTATTCTTATTAAGAGCTTAAATGAAAACATTTTATTTGGTTTGAAAGTGCACCCTTGATATCTTATCAAAGTACTACAAAACATATTACACAACAATTTTATATATGGCCTGCCAGGTTGTAGGTTCGAGATCACCACACGAAAAAATTAAAAATTTAATATTTTCATTTCTTCCCTTTGGTAACAACCAAAGCGTAGCATTGTGTTATCACACAACACGCAATGCAACCAATTCGGCGGAAAGTAGTAAATGGAATGGACTTGTTGTTACAACAAATAAACAAAGCTTGGTTCCCAAGTTACGCAGATAAAGCTTGGGAACCTAGTATTGATGTGTCCAACAAAGGATTGCGATGTACGGGATGCCCCGTCAAGCTTGAAAAACAACGAAAAAAAAATAATTATATACATACAAAAAATAAAACTTACAAATACACATATATTGAATCGGGCGCCGATAGGAACACCTTCAATCAAATGTACGAGAGTAACGTTCTTGCTTGCCTTGAGTTCGTAACGACTAACTTTGTTATGCGTTAGCTCTGTTATGTCCAGCTGAAATAAATATACAATAACAATATTTCCTTGTCACAGCCAATAACAAAATGTTCAAATTCTAATATTCTATTAGTATTGTTATAATTAATTAGACTGAAGTATTAAATATTTTCTTTTCATGACTCATTCGGCGAAAAGTGCCTTATTGTGCTTGGAGTGTCTTAAGATTCGTCATTCTCAAGTTCCCTCTGTGAAGTGATTTTGAGAAAAACGTACAACAATTTTGATCTTTCCATTAGATTCTTACTTTAAGTATATATAAATATACTTACTCATACTAAAAAAAAGTTTTAAATAGCAGCATTAACTCTTATTATCTATAAATTTGTTAATAGAAAAAAATGGGTAATATAAAATAGTAAATACTGATAGATTGTAGTAGTATGTAATGCAGATCTTTTATAAGGAAGCATAATTTATTGTATAAATTTACAGATTAATGTGAGATGAACCTTCCAGGGGCAAAAAAAGGAGCACAAAGAAGTTCCGAGACTTGCAAAATGTAATTATAAATTTAAGGGGGCCTATTAAATACGCATTAATCTCACACCAAATATAAAATTATACTATTAGGGCCGTCTCTAATATGGAAATATAATGGTAACAATTCTAGACAGCACTTGGTATTTTAACAAATTACAGATATATATTTTGCCTTATATATGATTCACTTTTTTTAGCTTTACACATTATTCCTGTATTATTAAGTTAGTTATAATAATTATCTTACCCTATAAGCTACTGGCTCCTGTATGACATCACAATTTGCCTTCCACAGAATCTGCAGTTCAGCCTTTTGTACGTCGAACACAAAGTGGAGATCCTTTACAGGTGCCCTTGGTTTTAAATAACGGGAATTAATAACAAAATGTTGATAAGTAAATAGATAACACGATACAATAGAAGATAGGATATGTCATAGCACACAATGTTTTTCATATAAAGGGGTAAATAAAAAGAACTTGGTCTTAAGACACCCCATTCTCAACTCTCTGCCAAAATTTATAACGTGACGGTAAAAACGGTAAAAGGTAATAGATTGTCTGGAAAAAAAGGAAAAATTGTATGGGAGTTAAAATAATTGAGCTCCCGAATAGCCATCCCATAGTCATCGCCTTTATATAAGCTCTCAGCTTTCACCAGAATTATATTTATCTATTTTAGTTATACTACACACATTTGGATGTTTGTTTTTCTTTCCCCCAAAAATCACTAAGTTTATTCAACAAAACAATATACACTACAATTTATGTACAGATTTTACATAATAAAGATAGCATGGCATGGCATGGCATATATAAGTTTTCTTATATATACATATTTTTTAAACATTGAATGTGCTTCTATTGTACATTTCTTTAAGTAAGGTTTCTTTAATTATTTAGATTACCTTTAAATTAAACATACTTAGGATTCTCTCGCGTTATAATTTCTTTCATGGCGAAAGGTCCTCCGCGCAGTCCCACTATGAACATGTAGCTTTCACACGCGTGCAAACCTTCTATTAGTACACTCGTGTTCTTCGTTATTATTTGTGTTGCTGTAAAAATTAAAATATAACTGTATTATCGCAGGAACACTTTATGTATGTAAATATATCAAAAATTGAATCATTGTGGTATGTCTGTAAACGACAGGTTGTGGGTTTGATCCCCACTCGAAAAGTTAAATATTTTATATTTTCAAATGAAATATTTAATAATTTCATTTTTTCGCTCTGGTAACAAGACCAAGCGCAGCGTTGAGTTCCGCTACTCATCACGCAAAGCCACAAGTTCGGCGGAAGTGGGAAACAGAACTGAGTGTCTTAACACAAGATTCTCAAGCTCCTTCTGTCTACCGTATCATGTGCGTAGATTGGGGTAATATTCATAACTTAAATATTGTATTTAAAGTATAAAACTAAAAAGAAAAAAATCTTTTAACTATACAAGTATACAGAAAACAAACAATTTTCATTGTACTCTTTCTGTACTATGCAAAAAGGCTAATTGTTTTCAAATTACATTTTTTTTATATTCTCGGTGTATTTTGTTTACTGTAAATAAAAGAACCTACCATTATTTTTCCACTGCGGCAAATGAATATAATTCACTTCATATTCCAATTCTCTATTCTTATATCTGTCTTCTGTGGGCGCGGACCAGGATACATGTACTGAAGTACGCTTTTCTTTAAGTAGGACCGCCGTTACGTTCAATTTTTCATCGGGAACCCCCTCAGTTTTGAGCGGTATTGTGAAGGGATCACCCATTGTTGTGTTCTTGTACGCTCTAATGTCAATGTACACTGTTACGCCAGGTGGGAGATTTGTTACTGAAATCAAATTATTAGCATATAAGACTTTTTTTTTACATTTTCTTTACTTATATATATTTGACGACCCAAAAATATAATTTACTAGCTTCACGCTGTATTCCGCACAATGCAGGGTAGGAAGACGGAACTTAGGAGCTTAGTTATAAGGCATTCCGTTCCGTTCCCTCCTCTCCGCCAAAATTAAGACTTTGCGTGTTAAGTGGCAGAAACTTAAACCTGCGGTTTGTCTTGAGCAAATAAAATTAAATATTAAATATTTCATTAAAAAATAATAAATGATTCACTGCTTCGAGTGAAGATCGAGCCTACAAGTTATCACTTACAGACACACGCTTGAATGACTGTAAGCGATAGGCTGTGTGTGACTTAAAAAAAGCATTGACATAAACCAATCCAAACATCCTCTATGAACAAAAAACCAAACTTACTCTTACAAAAACGCACGCACGTTTCGTACCTACGTACGTACGTACGTCTTACAGTTGACGTTTATATAGATGCAACATCCCTAATCATTGAGAACCCTATTAGTAGAAAGTACAACAAAACGTCACTTACGTGAAGTATACAAGCACATGACTCACCGTTGAGCGCGGTGTCGGCGGTGCGCACGGGGTCGCGCGCGCTGTAGCCGAGCGGCAGGCGCACGCGCACGGCGTACCCGTCGACGCCGCGCAGGCGGTGCCAGCGCAGCGCCGCCACGCCGGGCGCGGGCCGCGACACGCTCGCGTTCACGACGTCGTCCACGTCGCTCACCGAGTCGAACGTTATGTTCGCTATTGACGTCGATTGGGACGTTAGCGCGCCGTTTGTTGCTGTCACCTGTTCCAAAATTTTATTATTATTATTATGTTGGCATGTATTTTCAGTGTTTATATAATTTAGAATAAGCTTCAGAGAACCCATCAGAAAAAAAACAAATGTTAAGCTGACATTGATTTTAGTGCCTCAACCACTAAGTCCCCCTCTTTTTACCCTGCTATATATCAACATACCCAAAACGAATAATTCCTATTTGGCTTAAAGAATCCCTCGAGCACAATGGACATAGGTTTATTGTCCTCTGTAGCGGGAATCAGTCGTTCTATGGGCGGTAACGGTGGTACATAATACACTTTGTACGAATGTATGACACCACGTGGCTCAGCCGGAGGGTCCCATATTAGGTTGACTCGTCGACCCACCATTTGTCGCACTGTCAAACGACGAGGTGGAGATGGTTCTGAATAAAAAAAAAAATTTAGCGGCAGTTTCAGTAAGAACGTTTGTTTTCAATAATTATTATTTATAAATTTTTGAATGTTATGATTTTTACCTGAAATTTTAAATTCATTTCATTTATTAAAAATTAGTAGAGTAAGCTGTGTTTTTATTTCACCCATTTTATTTTACTTATTTGAAGTCAATCAAAATATCAAATCTTCATTTTTGAAAATAAAATTTTATCAACTTTTTTTAGTTTCACAAATATATAAGACGAAGTCAAAGTCTCGCTTTATATTTTCAACAGACCGAAGAAATAAAAATATTTCACCCCCCAAAAGAGAATCGAAGCCACAACCATCGCGTTTACAGTCGAGCGTTCCGCAATGCGCCGCAGTGTCCATAGACAGAAATAACAAAAAAATATTCTTCGCCATACGCAAATAATATCTAGAAACGTAATGTACAATGAATATAATTAAAAAAAAACTACATACCTCCTTCCCCAGTCACAGTAGACACGTATTTATCAGATCTGTAAATCTTTTTCGTTCTGGTGTCCTGAATGTAGACTGTCACATTATATTCAGTAAATGGCTCCAGTCCATTAAACCTAATATAAAAGAAAAAAATTATTACAAACAGTCTGATCTGTATTTTATGTTTTTATAAAGTGAGAATGTTGCAGCTTGATGATGACATCATCATCAAGCTGCAACATTCTCAGAATGAGAATGATAGTTTATAAAATTCACTTAAGAACTGATTTACCATAACATTTATTATTTGTAAATATAAATAGAAATCAATAACATAATTTGAAAATTGTATCAAAGGAGCAAACTTGATTTTTGTATATTTTTGTGTACATTTGAAAAAACATACCCTTGACATTTTGTTTGAAGGAAATGAATAAATATATGATAAAGTTGTTACTGCTTATGGAAAATGTAACTATGAGTTATGTATGACATATACATTCTAATGACAGGTATGGTAGATTACATCAAAACAATTAAAAACATGCCTATAGAATTCTTTAATAAAAGGCATATGCAACACAAAAATATATTTAATATGATAAATAATAATAAATTGAAAACTTGCAATTATAAAAAATAAAACACAAATAAAATAAAATAAAACATACCTATAAATACTCTCATTGGTCCATGTCATATTCTTCCACGTTCCTTCACTAATCTTAGATATGGACGGCAAGAAGTTCATTACAACAAGCTTTTGTTGCGGCACCCAACACGATATAAGGAAACTCGTCGCATTTATCGAGAATTGATCCACTCCAATGCTTATAGACTAAAAATATATAATATTAATTATTTTCTGTATCAAAAAACAAGAAATTGGAAAATATTTAAACAAAAACGTTAGTGGTTATCGGTAGTTCCGTCCTTATCAGGTTAATGGTTGAGTATATTTGAAAAACACTTTTGAAAAATAAGTTGAAAGTAGAGAATAAAAAGATTTAATCCTATATCCGTCCTTCACGCCAAATGCAGGGGAGCAAAATAATCCTCTGCAACTTACAATTGTAAAAGTTTGTGATGATGGATTGGTGTTTATCAGTCTTTCACACAAAAACCTATAAGCTTAGATGATACTTTACAGTAATATCACTTTTATATGTATCAGAATAATACAATTTATGTACCGATTTTGTATAATTTGAAAATGATAATTTATATAATAATAAGTTCAAACGTGTTAAGTCGCATTTGTGAGCTTTTGGTAAGAATGAGTGGAAGTTTGTTTGGAAAAAAATTAATAGTAATAGTAACACTTAGGCCATGTAGTTATTGTATAATTTAGCTTTAATATAATAATATATTTATAAAGGCCAGATCGCTAGTAATACATACGTTATAGAATGTTCCTTTATCTTCGTTAGTACAATTCACTTCATCACTACCATCATAACAGTCTTGATGTCCGTTACACACTTTGACTTGCCAGAGGCATTTGAGGCCGTCGTCGCATTGGAAGTATCTAGATGGGCAGCTTGATACGTTTCTGTGTTTCTGTATCGAAGATTAAATTATAAAGCTAAGAAAGTTTAGGTTTTGTGCATAGTACAGTCCTCTCACGTTTTGCAATAAAGAAAAAATGTAAGCCCTTTAATACTTTATATTATAAAATTCCTTAATTGCAACATAAATAAAATATACTGATTTTAAATGTTGTTATAAAACTATAATCTTTAACCCCATAAACATAACTTATTGCAAGCAACAATGTAAAAATGTTTGCAAACTTTTAGCACCAGAGCATTAATTACAAATAATTATGATTACTATGTTTAAAAACATAAATTCTACTACATTCAAATTCACACCTAACCAATAAAATATAAATTAAAACACATTTTCGTGTCCTTGAGGCTTTATTACAAACAAATAGTTTTTTTTCTTTTTCATTTCACTATATATAAATGAAAACAAGCGCATACCGGTCCACAATAAAGCTCGTCACTCCCATCCGCGCAGTCGCGCACGCCGTCGCACAACTGCGCGTCGCGCACGCAGGCGCGCGCGTCCGCGCACGGCGTGCTGTCGGCGGGGCACCGCGGCGGGGGCGGCGGGGGGGAGCCGCAGTCGCGCTCGTCCGAACCGTCTGTGCAGTCGGCCATCAGGTCGCACACCCACGACAGGGGGATGCACACACCTGCAGGCAACATTAGTATATTAAAGAAAGTGAACATAGGAATACAGTATACACTATCATTACATAGTACTCCACATATACGTTATAATAATTTGAGTATATTCATTAAATTATTTTAAAGCTTCACGCTACACCAAAAGCAGGGCAGCAAGAGTAAGGAAACAAAAAAAAATTATATCATTTTCCTCCCTTTCCGTTCCGTTTTGAGATCGATGCTCCATTCCTCGAGTGTGAATCGATCACGGAACCTGTCACGTTTACTGGTCTAGTCCAGTAGTTTAAATTTAAAATGTACTTTATGTAAACATGTTCATTTTTAAATTAACTGTTTGCATACGTTGTAATCTATTTGATTGTGTAATTTATGCTATCCGCCCTTTAATTACATATTTATGTACAGTAAAAACATGATGCATGCCCAGAGTGTTTATAGCTAGATGTCGATATACAAATATATTATATTTGTATTTATAAAATGTCATTGTTTAACTTTGAAATTAACTAAAAAAACAGAAGCGGTCACTCACCTGGTGCACAAGTGAACTGAGTTTTACTGCACTTATGTCTTGTAGCATCGTGTTCAGGTCTCACTACAGGCTTGTCAGGATTCACTAAGCCACATAATAGTTCATCAGAATTGTCCCCACAATCGTTGATACCGTCGCACCGCCACCAGTACGGTAAACAGTTACCATTGCTACATCTAAACATCCAGTCTAAGCAGGACCCATTGTGGGGAAACACTGGCGTTTCTGTACTAGGTCTGGGTATCAACTTTGTATGACCTACTGATGAACAGTTCTTCTCGTCTAATGAATCTACGTCGCTGCAATCATTTTCGCCATCGCATACCTAAGAATATAGAATATTTTTTTACAATTTAGACCAATTTTCTGATATGAATATTTGAAAGATTTTATTTAGTAAGAAATTCCATATTTCGTTTAATAAGTAATAATTCTTAGAATCATTGGTAATGTTAATTTAATGACAAAAAAATAGCCCGTATTTATATACTGTTCTCAAATCTAATATCAAAATTGAGCAAACTTGAGAAGCCGTTTTATATAATAGACCGAACATAAGTACGTATGAACTGTGTTACAACACTTATGTAAGTGTGTTCTCAAATGCTGTCTCGCTGTGACTTGAGATATTGATACTAGCGTAAGCCCTGAAAATGACGAGAAAGATTTATTTCTCTATTACGACTTCTAGATGCCATTCTCAGATTAGAATTAGATCTTAATTAAAAAAAAAACAGTTTGTCCCTTTATTGTTTGACAATTGGAAAACGTCCATTGTATGTAATATCTTCTTTGTAGAAAAAAACGATATCATTAAAATATTAATAATAAATATTATGTAGACATTTATTAGTTAAAAATGTAATATATTTCTCACTAAAATATAACTTCACGAATAATTCAAAAATTAATAATTCTTTTTATTTTCCAATCCACCCGCTCTACATTTAGGTGTTCAAACAATTTTACACTCAGAAAAAATGATCATATCTATCCATTACTCCTTGTATTCTCATTGATTAACACTACGTACCCAAGACATATAGATGCACTTCCCGCTAGGGCACCGGAACATGAAGGGCGCGCACGTGGAGTCCCGGCAGCGCTCGACGCCCTCGTCCTCGCCGGCGGGGCAGTCGCGCT
>DWMZ01005113.1:0-11190 GCA_018249855.1 Eueides tales michaeli | reverse complement strand
TTTTGAGTTTGATCCCCAGGAAGTGAAATATTCAATATATTTAATGAAATATTTTATTTCTTTTCTCTAGGAACAAGGCAAAACGCGGCGTTGAGTAACACGACTCAACGCGCAATGCTTAAAATTTAGCGGTAAGTGGGAAATTGAACGAAGTGTATTAATATTAGGTTCCTTCTGATTACGTTGCCATGTACGGAATACAGCGTGAAGCTCAGATTTATTTCATAAGCCTTTTTTGGCACATATCTAGATACAAATGTGACCATTTTTACTTTACTATTTATTATATTTTGGTGAATTTTATGTATTTTATTGTTAATTATTCATCTCAAGTTTTCTAAGTGAAATATAATAATCAAACCGAATACTATTCAGCGTACTTTTATATCCCATTTATTTTCTTAACATACAATATTTAGAAGATATTACATATAAGGTACATTCAAAAAACGAAAGCTTGCGATTTTATAGTTATAACAACAGAATTGCTCCATTTAACAAGAAAACAACCAATTCAGTGCCAATAATTTCAAATGTTATGAACTTTTGAGTCAATAAATCGAGTGAACGACTCTAAAGGTTGTTATTTGTCGTAAACGCTTACAAATGGACACTAAACTTTAGCTGTTTGTGACGTAGATATTACAAATTATTATTAGTGCTTGCTTAGTGCCGTGCTGTTTATGTGATGTCAATTATACTTACTTTTCAATGAGCCGTAATAATTTATTAGAAATTCTAATTTGAATTTTATGTTGTTATATTTTTTACACTGTTAGGTACACAGTCAACTTTCCTACTTGTCCATTCATCAATCCATTATCTATGTATTAATTGTATTGAAGCTATGTAGGAAGCTATGTTAAGTAGATTTTATAAATTTCGTTTATTAAGAATATCTGTTTCTCCCTTACTAGCGGAATCAGTACAGTTTATCGAATGTTAATATTTTTATTAAAAATATTATTTATTTCTCCAATAGGTACTCATAAGCTAGAGCCTGTACAAAAAAAATCTAAAATTTTAATTTTAGTATCATCTTTTAATGTAGATAGCCTTAAAAGATGATACTGAAATTTAAATTTTGACACTAAATATAAAGTAAAAAATCTGTGATGCACAATACCTGTTTAGATATCGGACATATTATTCCTCCCCTCATTATACCCAGTA
Source organism: Eueides tales michaeli (assembly GCA_018249855.1). Classification (NCBI taxonomy): domain Eukaryota; kingdom Metazoa; phylum Arthropoda; class Insecta; order Lepidoptera; family Nymphalidae; genus Eueides; species Eueides tales. Next base: position 10,017 of record DWMZ01005113.1, on the reverse strand, counting down.
CAATGTTATCGGATAAGCTTTGGGTTTTAATGTCTCATTCTAAATAGGGAAGCTCATTTTAAAGATGGCAGAGTACAAAGGCGGTGTCAATTTCAATGGTATGTGGGCGTGGCCGATTCAGGCTCTGCCCTTTGCAAATGGCGCCGAAATCGACCAATACCGTTACGGTTGAGGCTTCCATTTTTAAAAAGCAATTGTCACTGGTAAAATTTATTGAAATCTTTCCCCATTCATCTGGTTCTTTAATATTTGGTATTATACATTTTTATAGTAAAATAGCAGATGCTACTCTTTACTTTTATCCTAAAATATATTTTTGATATGATATCATTTATTTTTACATTTTTTTAAATTTTACTCAAAAAATTTTTAGCTTTTGGGCTGTATTTTACTTAAAATCTTTGATTTGTAAAAAAACACACTTCAAAAAAATACAAAAAAATATAATATGAATACAACAAAAATGCTACAAGAAATGTAATTTAATAGTTATTTTATTTTTTTTTTGCTTGTGCTCTATATATTCCAATATAATTATTAACTAAGGACATCTACAACCTTAGATATAAATTAAGATGTTTATAAAGGTTAAGAAGCTTTACGAAACGCTTATAGTTCACTACAATTTAAAGAGATGGCGCTAGTATATCCAAATATGGCATCCGAGCTTTTGGGCTGTATGCTTACGCAATTATTGGTAGATGGCGCTTTGTAAAAAATATTAATCCAAAGATTTCACCAACTTGAAATATATGTTTTTTGCTAATTCGTTCTTTTACGCAACAAATTTATAATATTAGAATTTTTTCTTCTATTATATATTAAAAGTAACATTGTTTTATTCAATTTAATTATTTTAAAATTTCAAAATTTGCCGTTTTAAACCTCTAAATTTTTTTTTTTACTTTAAATTCGTATTTTTTTACCTACTTTCAATTCATATTTCTATATTTTTTTATGGTTAATTTTTTAAATAATTTTAAATTATAAAAAATCTTATAAACATGAAACAAATATTTTATGCAAAAATATATTGGATTTAAAATTATTACAAATTGTTGTACCTACTTTGTATGTCCTTATTGACTTAACTCCACAAATTTAAGAAGAAATATTTATTATACCGAGTTAGAAACGAGGAGAAAGACAATTTGAAGTTAAAATTTTTCATCTCATGTATAAAATGAATTTGAAGTATAAAATGCTTAATTTATTTCAAGGAAGAATTTGGGTTGAAAAACCTATATTTATGTAAATAAAACAGGTAGAATGTAAAGTGCACTTTACATCAAATTTAAAATATGGTCTAAGCCTGAATCCAAATAAGGCTAAGGTTCTAGTATTTAAATGAAATTTATTTAATAAGAAAGGAGAGAAACTATAAGATATACTCTACTACTAGACTAGACAAGTGACTGTAGGTATACCTGGGAAGTAACTTTAGTAGAGACGGAAGATACGAAATTGATGTGGAAAAGCGGTTTGCTGTCGGTAACATAATTAACGGTACCTTAACTGCATTGATTAGACGGCCAAACGTCACCACAGCTGCACGTTTGGCTATACAAAATTCAATATTGATACTGCCGCTGTTACACGCAGCAAAACGTAGGCAATGTTTCGCTGTAGAAGAAGAATATGAGAAAGATCAAAGCTGTGGAGATGCGATCTCTTCTTAGGATATATGGAATCAGTTTATCTGACCGCATACCCAATGAATAGAGGCACAAAATGGTAGACACTAGGGTGGAAGTCACGGTAAGAATGAAAAAGAACGTGTTCAGGTAGTTTGTCGACCGAATTTATGATGAAAGAATCGCAAAAAGATTTATGCAGGGAAAGTGAGAAGTAACAAAGGTAGGGAGAGATCTTTGAAGATACATCGTCTACGATAATGGAGGAAGGTCCCGTAATAAGCATGAAGACCCCCTGGAGGGCATGTATGAAGAGATTGATGACAGCGGACGAGGTGAAAGAGAAGAAGAAAAATAGAAATATCACCAGCAACTACATAAAATATTGTTCATTACTTATTAGGTATATAAGTAAAACTAACAATATTCATTTAAAAATTTACAAAAACTGATATAGTTACAATTATGGTAATGAGACAGATTATCCCATAAAAAAACATAAATGTGAAATAAGAGAAATTTCAGAGTTTCAATATTTTATGAATTATGAAGTAGGTACATACAAGTAGCTTTAAATGCTCCCTGTAAGCTACACATTGCGCATTTCCTTTTTAACTTGGCTGGACACGCTAGCGCTTGTGACCTACCTACTGGATTTTCATGCGAGAATATTATAATTATTTACATCCATGAACATAATATATATGATATTTATTTAATACTTTGCTTAGATCGTTGAAATGTACTTATTGGTAAACTTCTATTTTCTGTTATTAGTAATTTTTATACATTTAATGTTGAAGGTAACCTTAGGTTAAGTGATAGATGTTGAAATTTAAGCATAAAATATAGGAAAACTTTCTTTAAAAATATAACAAAACTAAAGAAGGCCCAGCTCATTACAGTAGGCATTTATCAAGTTAATATTATTACTTAGATTTATGGTAAATTAATATAATTGAAAATATTCTTAGGCTTATTAGTATCTATACAGAAAATTCTTGAATAGTCTTCTCTACGTAAGTTTGAGATAAACGTCACGCTGCACTGCATAGATACTACTATAAAATGAGCTTAGCTTAGGAATCTTATAACCTTTTAAAAAAGTTATTAATAATTATAAAGTGAAAAATACAGTGATTATCTGTGGATCAACTTCATATTTGGATATAATAAACAAAATTTATTGGAATTGTCAATTTTAAAAGGCCAATTTAAATGATAATTTTATCAAGTCATATAAATTCTTAAGTATTATAACGCGGAGACTAGAAAAATATTTAATTTCAAAATTATCTTTCTATTCATAAAAAGCTTGGCATATTGTTTGGCATTTATATTTTTTTGTAACGAAAACTAAAATGATTTATAATATATTTATTTTAGCAGTTCGCATACCTAAATATGTATATAACATATCATAAACGTCATAATAACCTTATGACGACTGAATTCCGCACATTGCATGTTAGGCAAGGAACTTGGGAACCTAGTGTTTCTTTCGGTTTCGGTTTCTTTCTCCGCTTTCCGCCGAATTTTGAGGTATTGTCCAACGTCGCGCTTTACCTTGTTAATAATGAAAACATGAAATATTTTATTTCCTCGAGTGAAGTCACAACCTGTCACACGCGGGTTTGAACTCACAACCTGTCGTCACACGCTAGCGCTTCTGTGCCACGACAGGTCTCATTATACATGGCCATGTAATACATTATATATAACTAGTTATATTTTCTATGGATACTTTGTACAGCGTAGTAGGTACATAATATTACGTGTAAAATATTTATAATATATCCCTTAAAAACAAAAACCCTTAGGAAAAAACTCTGTGTAGGCACAATATCATGTATCTATGTTTAGACCTAATATGGAAATCATTGCCGCCATTGAATACTTATAGAACATTTTAAATAAGTACAAAGTCTACTTCTGAAGTGATATGAATATATAACTAATACTGTAGGTACACATTTTATATCACAAATCAATATTTATCGTGCCGTGCATCAAGCGATTGGAAGTTTAAATTTACGAAAGCTTTAAAGTGTCTGGGCAGCTATCTAACTACAATATCTAGAGATACATATCCCTTGATAGGTAGACGGACAAAAGATATCCAGTTATTAAGATTTAAATACCATCATTAAATTAATTTCAAACTTAACCTTTGAGATTTAAGGTTTATTTTTGATAAAACGTAAGATAACTTTAGCTTCTAAGAAAAGGGGGAATAGGGTGGCGGTCACGTATTGATTGGCGGCCATTTTTGATTCGCGCATGCGTTGTGATGTTGTTTTGTCTTTTTAACCGGATGATTGCAGAGATGGCGCTGGTAAATTTATTCAATATGTTGTATTTTAAATTGGAAAGTCCTATTATAGTCTATATTGAATATGAGAAAACTAATAGGCATTCTTATAGTAAATAATTTATGAATGAATGGTAACATGGTGGAATATGATGCGGAAAATCAATTCGACTTTTTAGACTTTGGAAATTGACATTTTTCTTTTTAAAAAAAGAAGTATTTTTTCTTAAGTTAATTTATAAAATATTCGCTTCTATTAACCATTGATTGGTTATGCAGAGTAAGAAAAAAACCATATGCATTTATGATAAACAGTTGTCGAGGTAATATAATTTATTTCTGTAATTTACTTAACAATTATAAAGATTTATGTTATAGAAGAAAAATAAGTATTAAAGAAATATATAAGAAAGCTTCCTATGTATTGAAGTAAATATTTAATAGATTTATAAAAAAAATAATGTACTTTTTTGTGTCGAATATCTAAAAATTTAATAAAGTTAGAATGCCCACTTGAAAAATCAAGCAGTTCTTATATACATACTCGTATATGTATATGTAGAAGGATTTTACATTATCGGTTGGAAGTTCTCTACCCGTCGGCATATTACCGTCGGATTATTTATTCGATATGGTTTCCAGTGACAAAATATTTTATAGGTATAAACTTAATGGGTTTATTTATATATTATTATACTTTATCAACTTTTAAGATATGTTACGTTTCATTAGCTACGTAGTATTCCAGTATATCTATATTGATAAAGCTGAAGAGTTTGTTTGTTTTTTGTCTCGTTTAATAAACTACAGAAAATAGTTATTTATTTTGAAAAAATCTTTTTAAGTTGGATAATCCATTTTGCGGGGATATATTACATGTCGATAGAGTTGATAGAATTGGCGACAAAACAAAAAATGTTGACAAAACCGATGAACTACAGAACTTCCGTGCGAGCGCTAAAGGTTCTAAAATGATGTCCACGAGAAGTTATTTCCATATAATAAGGACAATTCACAGTTACCATTTATATGTTTTATGAATTACAAGAGTATAAAGGATTACTTTTTTAAGCAACACACTATTATTCATTGTCCAATTAGATACGTTGTGCATTTCATACATTAAAATGACGTTTTAAGGCACATTAATAACATGATATTTTAGAAGATATGAAAGTTATATTATATAAAAGCCTCAGCGGTCGCGTAGCGTCGGCACACGGCGGCAACGCAGCGTGGCACCGAGGCTTGTAGTGTATACCTATTATATTATCTATACTGATTATTATCAAAGCGCGTTGTTCAGAGAGAGAATCTACTGGTTTGGAATGACGAAAATTATTATTATTAGAGACACTCCATTTATCGAGAAAGGCAGTATCAATTCTAATTTATTTGTTAATCAAGTTTATTTATTTAAAGTGGTTTTATTTAGTTTTTTTAGTATATTACTTAATGAAATTAAGTTATAGGTATTATATATTAGCATAGAATTTAGTGTACTATATTCATAATAAATTGTGTGTTAGTATAGATGGGTTAAACCTACATATGATAGATAGGAATTATGTTAGACGACAATGTCAATTAAACACAAAATTATTTTGCGCATAAGTTACTGAAGCAAAAACTACTTGAATAGTGTAAACAAATCAAAAGATATGCTGTAAAAGAAATATTGCCTTGAATCGTAGAAGCCCCTTTTATGTGCGTTATGAATATGGCCCAAGGGACAGTAGTTCTCCCCGACCTCCGTTTTGTTTTGCATAATATTATACATAGAATAAAAGATATGAAAAATAATATTTTTGGCAACCTTTATTATATGATATAACTATATATAACTTTTACCTATAGATATAACTTTTATTAAAAATTGTAATTAAAAAGTCAAACTGAAAGCACGCTAATATCTTCCAGTTATGTAATATTATCGATTAAATATTTATCTAAGGTATCATATAACACCTTATTATTTACAAATCTTTAAAATTTGTGATAACACTTATAATAAGACAAATTTTTCGGAAAATGAATTTGTTTTTTAGATTCACGCTGTATCCCGCTCGAGGCCGGGTAGGCTGAGGGAACCCGGGGACCTAGTGTTAAGACACTCCGTTCCACTTCCGTTCCAAACTTTCGGCCGAATTTGAGGCATTGCGTGTTGAGTGGCGGAACTCAACGCCGCGCTTTGCCTTATTACCAGAGCGAAGAAATGAAACATTAAATATTTTAATTGAAAATATTAAATGTTTCATTTCCTCGACTGGGGATCAAACCCAGAACCTATCGGTTACAGTCACACGTTTGTGCCGTTGCGCCGCGACAGGCCGCCATGAAATTATATTTAAAATGATATTAATAATTCTCCATATATTATGATTAAGACAAAAGTATTAATTTAAATATATTCCTATTACACTAACCTTTATAATACATAAATATATATTGGTAGGTGGCAAAATATATGTATCTACTGGTATATATAGATATTTCATACCATTGGGAGCTTTAAGCTCGGATCGCCTCACGTCACGTGCCCGTCGTAATAAAAGCCAACGGTGCCACCCGAGAGAAACGCGCTGAGGGAAGTGACTTTCTTTATACTTTCTTTTTGCTTTATACACTTTTCTTTTTACGTCCCCACCGGGGTCGGGGACGTGACGAAGATATTTCTAACAAAATTCAAAGCATTCTCCAGTGTATATCGTTGTGTGTTTAAAATTTTCCTTTGATGTTGCTTTTAGAATATAAGATACCTACATTGTCGTGTATAAGTTATCGTGTATATGTTTAACGTTATGAAACAAATTTAATAACATTTCAGTTTCTTTTTCTCCAAAATTAAAGTATTTCTTTGTGTTTACTAACCACCATATCTAAAAAGAAAATAAATAATTTTGTCTTAAGCCACCTCGTTTCCTTCACTTTTTAAAACCTGTGTATTTTTAAGATAATTAATGTGGAATGTGGCATTACAATCATCGCTTTTGTTATGCCATACCAATGCTATGATAGTGAGGCCCGATAGTGTACTTTAAGTGAATAAAAATCAAGCCGCAAAATATTTATGACATATAGTAAATACATTGTAATGTACCAATGTCAATTACATCCATTCCTAAGGGGAAGTTTTATATAAAGGGGCTTGAAGTTTCGTTTTATTCAAATGATGTAACCCTTTTACGAGAAGATCGAGCCGGCGGTGGGTCGGACTTGGATGATAATTAAAACCTTTACAACAGTGACATTTACGCTGATGCGAGGATCCCAGGCTTAATGAAGGGCGGGCTCTTTGACTAAATCTACGGAATCCCTTAATTAACATTTTCCATGCGAAGGCATCGCTGACTTTAATATCGAACACTAAATTTTAAGTAGACAGCGAGTAATCTTCATGTTATGTTTTATTTAAATTCAACACGGCCGTTTTAGACACTAAACGTTTATTTTATTTAGATGAACGTGAAAAAAATAAATTTTGTATTGAATCATAATATCTACATAGGTACTGACATTTTAAGCGCATATGTATGAAATAACATTAAAAGACACAAAATTAAATTCTATTCACCCCTTCTTTTTTCATTACACCAGTTTTTTGGACGCAATTTATAGTGTATATAAATTCAAGTAAATCCTTAAACTTAAAAATTCCCCTCGAATGGGAATTAAATTCACGACCTTTTAAACCTAACCTAGTAATATACGTTCAATATCTTTTCAAAATTTGAGCTTAACATTAAACCATTCGCTAGTCTTAATCGAATATGAATGTGTTGCCAGTAATGACATACAGGATCAGTACGTAGCCACTAATCATATGTCTCATAAGAAGGGTCAGGATCGCACAACATTGGAGAGAGTATTGATGTCTACCTACGTTATAGAATCAGAAATGATGATATCAGTAGAAGAACAAAAGCTACTACTCAAAAAATTGTTTAGCAGAAGTGGCAATGGGCGTGATACATAACAAAGATAACCTATGGCCGTTGGGGTAGAAATATTGGATAATGCTCATGGAACACCAGGTGGACCGATCTTCTAGACAAGGTCAAGGCCGAAAGTCGCTGGATGGAGCTTAGGAGATCGTCACGGAGATGATTGCAATAGGCTTATATCTTGCAGTGCGTTCTAATGACTGGCATAATGAATAGAATATATTTAAAAAACGCCAGTACCTAATATCATTTACCTCTACATTTTTATTTACATGAATCAAATGTAGCAAGAGAAAATAAATAAAGTAAGGTGATAGTCATAAATACTCTACTATATTCAGCTTCACATTGTATCCCGCACATGGCAGGCTACACAGAGGGAACATAGGAACCTAGTGTTAGGACACTCAGTCATTTTATGCCGAATTTGAGGCATTGCGTGTTGAGTAGCAGAAATCAACGCCGCGCTTGCCTTGTTACTAGAGCGAAGAAATGAAAACTATAAATATTTAAAATATAAAATTAAAATTAAAGTTACATAAAATTAGGGGACAAGACTCTAGCGCCACAAAACGCAAGTAAAATATTTACGAATTAGCTGATATTTATAAAGGGAAAGGTTTGGAAATAAAAAGATAGTGCAAATATAATCCTATTTATTATTTTTTCTTTAAAAATCATCATATACTTTGCAAAGCAAAACACTTTGTTCAAAAGCTCTGTATAAAATAGGCAATAATTCGTTATGGTACAGTTTGAATTTTTTAGATATAAAATAAAATGATATTTACAAAATAATACGATTATAAACAATAAGTTAACTATACTACTAGTATAGTCGGTACATTTTTTCTTTACTCCATCTCATCTTTGTAACTTCTTATTATTATCATGAAGTAGATCCAAACTAAAACATAGAAAATTTTAAATATTTAAACATAATAAATAGTATAGGAGAAGAAAAATTTAACCTAAAGAAATGTTTACAAGTAAACTCGGTCGTGGTGCAGAGGCATTATTGTGCGAATGTAAAAGTGACCGCATGTGGGTTCGATCTCTACTCCAGGTAAAGAATTGTTTTCTTCCATCAATTTCGTAGTAACGGTTAGGCAAAGGGCGACGTTGAGTTACGGCAATGCCTCTGAATTCCGTTGTAAATGGGAAAGGGAAGTTTTTTAATACTTCACTTAAACACCAGGTTATGTGTATGTATGTGTGTGTGTGTGTATGTATGTGTGTGTGTGTGTGTCTGTGCGTGTGTGTGTGTAGGTAGATCTAGAGCCGAGACCACTCGAAGAAGTCAACAGCTATTTCATATTTTCTATTTAAATATTTAATGTTTTCATTTCTTGATCTCTCAACACGTAATGCTCTAATGCTCACGTAATGCTCAAATTGGGCAGACAGTGCAGAACGGAACGGAGTGTCTTAACACTAGGTTCCCTCTGTGTGAAGCTATACATAGCGTGTAAGTATATTTAGATAAAAGTTACACTATGATATTTTTTAAACAAAATATTAACATACACAATATTACGTACCAAGAATCCGAATAATTAAAGAAATAGGGTAACCGTAGTCTTGACATTTATTATCTATTAAGGTGACTACTAAAGCTGTTATTCCATAAAATAAATATGAAACAATTACTATGGCGATTGTTAACAGAAATAATTCTGCAGTAATTCGTCTTCGCTGAAAATACAAATTTGAATGCGGTCAAAGGTTTATGTACTTAGGTAAACCATATATTAAGAGATACGCTGAGAGAAGTAAAGAAATTAATAATAAGCAAGTCTACTGTTTTAGTCTTTTTCCTTTTGAAAATAGAAAACGCGCTTTGACTTAGAAGATCGGAGATGCATCGTGTGCGTCATTAAATGTTTCAAATTCAAACATTTGTTTTGACAGATGCCGATGCTATTTTTTTGGCTCTTTAAGGGTTATGACAATTTCACATATCAAGCTGTTATTATCTTATATATAATAAATCACATCAAAATTGTTATAGTATCCTTTTATAAGCGTATTTATAATATCAACACTAACTATCAATATTCCAATCAGAAATATTATTGCACCAATGCATAAAATGACATCTCCTGTGACTAAGATAGGCCTTGCATAT
>DWMZ01005112.1:0-11190 GCA_018249855.1 Eueides tales michaeli | reverse complement strand
TGTAATATAATCTGTTTTTTACCGTACAACCTCCTTCGTGTATTCTCCATTCAACGTGACACTGGCGAAGTGATATGTGCTCAACTGGCACGCTCGGAACGCCATAATCAAAGAACCATACCATACCTCGGTGTTAGACTCGCACTTGACTGTTTTTTTTTTAATTGGACCCAGTAGTTCCTGAAATTAAACTGAATTCTTTAGTTTATAGTATTAGTATAGATATAGATTGTTCTTTTTCAGTTTTTATTAATAAACAAAAGGTAACAGAAGTACAAATTTTACGTTTCTATTATTAGGAAGTTATAGCCCAGTTACAAGAAATTAAATTATAGAATGAAATATGCTGACTTAATGATAGAAATAAATGAAACATATTTATGTAAAAATAGACTTTTAAAGGTAAATTGACTTCTATGACTTATGTAGGACGTTTATTTAGCCCTTAATGAGTTTCTAGTCCAAATGCGGACTAGAACAACTGGTGTATCAACAACAACTGAATCGTACCGTTTCCAAGGTAGTTAATTATTAATAAAACTAGTATGCACATAACATTGTTACTTAAGGTAAATGTATAATAAAAAGCTTTTCTATTTCTCAATAAATTTCCGTAAATAATATAGTCCACATTTTTTAATATATAAATTCTATACTATAAAAAATAAAAAAATACAGTATTTATAGTAGTTAAGTACCATAATTTGATAGTAGTGGACTAATTGGGAGCTAATATCGGAATTACCACTTTGCTTTTATACCGCTGTCTATTTATATCTGTACCTCTTGGAATTCTATTGTAATGGAACAATTTACAGGGGCGTGTTCGCTCTCACGTACACTTAGGTGCTGATTATATTGACTATTTAGGCTAGATTGTGTGAAGTAAACGACTATGAATATTTTGAATGTTATAGGTATTATTATACATCTATATGTATTATGTTATGGTATGCTAGTTCTAATGTTGTACGTATTAACTGATATTTTAACTTTGCATTCGAAGGAAGTATGGTGATCGTTTTTTATCCTTTTTAATTTTTTAGCTTTACGCTACATCCCGCACACGGCAAGGCAGGCAGAGGGAACTTGGGAACCTAGTGTTAAGAGACTCCGTTCCGTTGACTTATCACCTACTTTTCCGCCGAATTTGAGACATTTCGTGTTGAAAGGCGGAATTCAACGCTGTGCTTTGCCTTATTACTAGATAAAAGGAATGAAAACTTTATATATTAAAATTGAACATATTAAACATTTCATTTCCTCGAGTGGGATCGTACCCACATCCTGTCTGTCCGTTTTGGCTAACGCTAGCGGGGTACCCAGAAAGAACGGACATCTCTAAATTTCTTTATTTTCTGTTTTGATTGATAAAATCTTTTCAATTATTCTTTTTTATCTTTTCTTACAATATCGTCGTCCTGTGTTAAATAACATATCTATATAAAGAGCTACAAGTGGTATAATAATATTGTTAACTTAGTAATAGTCAGTGAGCAAATTTGTAAAGCCACATTCAATAATATATTAAAACATGTAAAATATGTACCAAGATATTGTATTTTAACATTTGTTCACTTTTAATTTTTAGATGAGAGACCTTTAAATAACTATGCCAATATTTAAAAATGTATATCCAAACTACCTTTACTGTTTGACGTAAAACTATGTACGACATAAACGAATGAGACGTGAAAAGCTAGAATTTGGTACGAAGGTTCCTTGGGGACACTAAGTATTCTTCTGCTTTTCAACGGAAAAAAGAAAAAATGTAAATGTAAAAGTTGTTTTAAATTATATAATAATAAAATCAGAATAATTTTATATTGTTGAGTGAAATTTGCAAATTTGCAAAGAAATATGTTTGAAAGTTCTGATTTCAAAATCATTTTTGTTTACTACTTCAGAGCAAACACCTTATTTGCCATAGATCGCACTCGTGTACGCTAATAGTTCGCCAATCTCGAAGCAATATCCTCCACAGGACCGCCGCAGAATGCTTTCTTAGTGTATAATACTGAAATGACAATGAAAAAAAAAAATTTGCAATTTCATTATTTAAATGTAACGCATTGATTGTGGACTCGATTTCCACTTAGGGATTGGGATACTTAAAATATTTTCATTTACATAACCTTATAGACAACGCAGCGTTGAATTTTGCTTCAGAGAAGATTAGGCAATTAGTGTCACATTGACTTACCTGCTGTTAAAACAGCATAATGTGCTTAAATAAATAATAACATTTTCAATGCAATGAAAATGTTAGCTTGCTTTAAAAACGTCTTCCTAACCAAACATGGTGAATATTGCTCCCCATAGAGTCTTAGTACGATTTATAATTAAAATACACCACGAAGTATATACGAAAAATGCTGTAACGTAAACAAATTGTCATAATTCTAAACAAATTGTCTTTGGGTAGCGGAAATTTGTAAAAATCTCTCTACAGAGATGCTAACAACATAAATAAGATGTAAGAAGCGTATAAGAATTTCGACGAAGCTTGGTGAAAACGAATGGCTTAGTTGGTCAAAGCGCTTGGACGGTAAGAAAGAGGCGTAGGTTCAAATCCTGTTTCGTTCAAATTTTTATACGTTTTTAAATTTAGTATTTGCCGTAACAAATGTTGATATTTGTATTTAGCACTGAATATACTCCCAAAGGACTCAACAGGATTAACTCACCTACTCGTAACTAAGCTGACGTAGACAGTACCGTAGTTTAGAAATACCTTACAATATATGTTTCATTTGTTTTTATATGAGATCTAGATTCGTAAACACGTTGCATTGAATTTCACCGCTCAAACCTAAAAAATTAACTTCATTTCAGTGATTTTATTCATAATGTACGTCTTTTTGATGTCTATTTTTGGCCTAAAGGATTTAGTTTGGCTGGTATTGCGATTATCTCGCACATTGCAGGGTAGGTAATTGAAACTTGAGAACCCAGTGTTAAGACCTTCTGTTCCACTGTTACTGCTGAATTTTTAAGATATTGCATATTGAGTGGCGGAACTAATTGTCGCGCTATATATACATAAATCTTAGCATTACCATCGCTCGTCAAATATTAATTCTTCTTAGTAATCTTTATATGAACATTTTAAAGTAGTTCATCTTGCTAAGTAGCAGAAGATTACTTTTGGCTAAAGTTAGGAGAATTTATCAGCTGGCAGCTACTCCAAGTCAGATGTCCGCATTTGTCCTTTCTTGGAGTAAACAAATGTTATAATCAAAATTATTTTTATATCTTTATAGTGCTGTTAAGCAAATGTATATAAAAGGTATTTAGAATAATCAATAATGGGTAAAAACTTAACGTATTATTTCGTTAGTGATAATTACTAATTAAATAAAATAACGTAGTCCATGACGTAGCCTAGAGCTGAGTGTTGCCAAAAGCGACCAAAATAGATCTTTTACAATCTTAACAAGTAATGATCATACATATCGATCGTTAAATGACGTCACATGGCCCACTCAACGATTGAGGTTGAGCAATTATTTTAATTGGATATAAGAAATCAACACTAAGTCTTTTGACTTAATTTCATTAAATAAATTATTAAATAAATAAAACTAGACAAACGAACATTTAATTGATTATTTTATAAAAACTGAAATATCAATTAAATAAAAAAGTTAAATGTATAAAATACCTAGCAGCTAAAAAAACCATTCAGTGGAAATTTTGTTGCCTATTTGTTTGCGACATATACAAAAAATACTATACACACCGCACAGTCAATATTGAATTTTGGTGTGGTTTAGAATATGGAACAATATTATTTTTTGTTTGATTCTGATGTAAATAGTATTTTCTGAAACCAGAATGAATGAATGAATGAATATATATATATATATATATATATATATATATATATATATATATATATATATATATATATATATATATATATATATATATACATACACAAGTTTGTAAAGTTTTGAAGAGCGTTGGGTCGCTCGTGAATACTTAAGTTTTCTAATAAGCCTTTGTAATTACTGAAATTTCTGGCCATGTGTTCATTATACATAATTTTCAAAATGTAATGTAACATACGCTACATATAAGCGGCGTTTAATCAGACTATCATATTGTGTAACTATACCAATGTTATTCCTCTCTCTCCGTCGAATTTTTGAAGTACTGCGTCTAAAGTGGCGATATTCAACTCTACAATTTGCCTGGTTACTAAAACGAAGCCATGAAAATATAAAATGCGTTTGCAGTACCGTGCGGTAACGCCTGTCAATATTGTTCACATTATAATAAAGCCTATTGAGTTTTCTTACATACCATACAACCCAGCAGATCAAATTTTTATTATTCTCAATATGACCTACAAAATTGAAATTATAAAAAAAAACATTCTTGATGACATTCTCTTTGACTTTTGATCTGGCATTATAAAATGTTTTTATCAATAATAACATAGTACATACGTGGAAATATATCGCAGAGGCACGGGTAGAATTTATTAATATTAAAAAATGCGGTGTCCTTACCGATATCGATGTCTTATAAAAAAGGTATCTATAGATAATATTCTCGAAAGATAAATACTTTTAGCGGTTCATTTTTTTTATATACTTTGTTTACGATTTTCCCATATTTTAAATTTGGCTATCGTGGAGCAGCGCTTGACTGTAAGCACGATAGTTGGGGATTCGATCTTATCACCAGGGACGTCATTGTTATAAATTTACATTATATATAATAAAATATATATTATATAAATAAAATTAATGTTTATAAACGAAACAACCTTGATTGATTGATAAAAATAGATAACTCGTAGGGTACTTCTTCATGCCCGACTGTGGCCCGACTCGCACTTAGCTATTTTTTCCAACATTTTTTTTATTTTAAAAACATTAAAATATAGATATATAATAAACCCATTATCTTCGCTTTCTAATATTCTGAGGCTTCGTTTTCTGATATAGTCGTGGCGCAGCGATACAAGCTCTAAACGTGACAATTGGTGGGTTCGATCCCCACTCGATAAAATAAAATATTTATTCTTCGTTCTGGTAGCGAGGTAAACACGGCGTTGAGTTCCGGGACTCAATATACAATTTGAGGAAATAATATAGAGGGAGTCTTAGTACAAGGTTCCCAAATTCCCTCTGCCTACCCTGCTATGTGCAGGATAAAACTTGATTTTTTTTTTGTTTTAATTATAGTGATCTATTCAAAGACGTGACCAGAATCGGCATAATGGTTTATGTTCTTAAACTTGCGTCCCACAAGTAATGTCGAATGGTTATTGTTAAACTTTATAATGAAGAACTTTAGATGTTCACAAATATTAGTTTAGTTCGAAACTATCAAAAAAATTACCAGCGGAAAATTAATTTACATTATAAATTGGGATTTAAAGCTGTGGCGTTGGATAAACCGTCTTTATTTCTCTAGATGAACGTCTTTGTTCTGAAATTTGTACTAAGTTGCGTGAATAAAACTTGATAGTTTCACGCTGTATCCCGCAGATAGACTTGTACCAGAATGAAGAAACGAAAATAATAAATAAATAATTAATTCTTCGAGTGGGGGTGGAACACACAATCATCGCAAATACGGTCATACGCTGCACCATGATGGTCTAAAATTATCATTTATTTATATTATACACGCGAAAAAGAAAATTGATTATCCCCAAGGAAGATTTTTGTAATAGTTACATTAGTAAAAAAATGTTAATTGATCAATACTTGTAGGCTAAGTTGAATGTTATTTTAACTAAAGAGGTATCCTACACGTAGCAGGGTAAATAGAAAGAACGTGGGAGCCAAGTATTAAGAAACTCCGTTTTTATTAATAAATTTTGATTGTGTTATATCCGCTGAATTCGGCGTATTGAGTAGCCTCTGCCTCGCTTACCTTCCTTTTGGTTTTTAAATTTTACCAAAACAATCCAACCTTACTGTGTCGATGAATTCTGACACAAACAGAAGTAAAATATTGAAAATAGCCGTTGAAAAATTCTCGAATTTTATTTTAAAAACTACACACATATCCAAAAAATTGAAAATATATTTTTTGTGTTACGATTAAATCATTAACTCATGATATTATCAACATGTTCTTTTTAATTATTGTGTTGTATCTTACATCTACATTTTTTAATTATTATGTTGTATCTTACATCTACATTTTTTAATTATTATGTTGTATCTTAGATCTATAGAGTTTTATAATTAGTCACTCTGTTCTCCACTAGAGCCAATATCAAAATATCGGCATAGATGAAAAAATATTATGAGTTTTTCTCTCTGTTTAACCAAACTAGACTTAGACTTAGTCTACCCGTGACCACGGACTACTGTAAAGTGTTCGAAACGTCGGGTTTCCAAAAATGTTTAAAAGTCAATATACGCGATTAATCCGTTTAAAAGTGTTTCATTTAAAATGTGTAACAATCGCGAAAATCAAAGATACTATTATATAATTATCATATTTCGACAATACGGAACGTAAGTACTTTTATTTCATTCGAATATGGCGGATAAAACCTCGTATTTGTTTCTTACAAATTTGGAGTTAGTTCTTATTGAAGTGTTTTACTATGTTTCGTTGTATTCATATTATTGTTATATGTTATTATTTGGTCTTAAAAATAATTCAACGTTTTTATTCTTATTGAACTCTAGATATTGTGGACTCATCTTCAGTCGAGGAAATGAAATGTTTAATATTTCTTTTTTTTCGCTTTGGTAAAGGGATTGTGGAAAGGAAAAGGAAAGGAAGGAGAAATGTTTAATGGAATTATGAATCATGTTTATTTAGTGTAATAGTCACGTCTAGTGATGAATGTAATTTACCTATTTACCTTTTTTCCCGCACTTAGCAGGGAAACTTAGTGTTAAAACACTTCGTCATCATTAAGACAATTCCGTTCCATACTTTCCATCGAATTTAAGATATTACGTCTTGAGTAGCTGGGTCGCTTAATTTTATAATAAACTACGACTGTCTGTCTCTCGGGCTTGTGATAGTTTTACGTTCACTCTACACAAGTGTTTTTTCACTCTACACAAGTGTTTAAAATATACTTGTAATATATTCAGCCAATGCTTGTTATTTTTTTCTGGGTAAGCACATGTCTTGACCGGATAGCAATAATAACAGAAATATTGTAAAAACAATTTTCATTTTAAAAAGTTTAGCCATCACGGCAGCCGTTGTTATATAGTGTTCGACTAAAATACAATTGTAATATTTTCAATTCCCTCTTGTGAGAATGATATTAAACTTATTGAATAGACTGTCTTAACACAAAATTTTCTCTACCTATCATTTGTTTTATCTTCGAAGGGTAAATAGAAGGAACCTGGGAATTTAGTGTTGAGATACTTGGTTCTTTACTTCTGGTTGAGTAGCGGAACTCAACGCCGTGCCTTTTCTTTTCCCAAATCCCTTTACCAAAAAAAAATATTAAAAAATTTATTTCCTCAACTGGGGATTGAATCCACAATATCTACAGTTTAATAAGAATAAAAATGTTAGATTATATTTAAAAACAAAAAAGATAATAAATAACCATAATATAAATACAACGAAACATAGTAAAACACTTCAATAAGAACTAACTCCAAATTTGTAAGAAACAAATACGAGGTTTTATCCGCCATATTCGAATGAAATAAAAGCGCCTACGTTCCGTATTGTCGAAATATGATAATTACATTTTAAGTCTCGCTAATGCTCTTAGTAAAGCTTCGTCATGAAAATGAAATTTAGGCCAAGTGTATCATTGGTATTGATAATGGTATAATAAATTGTCGAATAATAAGTAAAGTTGTAAGAACAGAGAAAATTGCCGTTGTTGTCAGCGTGTATCGTTGCGCCAGCGCGAGAAAATAAAACATATTAGAAGGAAGGAGAAAAGGAATGGAACCCACAACCTATCGCATTTACATACGCAAGCTTGGGACCTTGTGCCAAGACCACAGAGGATTCCGTTACTTAAAGATATTTTAAACGTCTTGAAGAAACGGAATCGAGTCTTGTAGTATAACAAAAAAAATGTTTGAATCTTACCCATACGTCAAACATTTAGCAATTACTCAAAATTACGTAATTAATTATAACATATATAAAATTTAGTTATATTAGTTGACATGAATAATTTAAAAATTAAATAATTACAGTAATAGAACCTATTCTAAATAAATTCTTCTATATACTATAACTTATATAGTCGTAAATACATTGTAGTAAAACTTTGGTCTTTGGATACAATTGCTTGATCCTCGTCCTTTAACTTTTCACGGAAAAGATAAAACGATAAAACTTAGTTGATTATTTTCTATCAGACTTGAGAATTTAGTGTTAAGACACTCCGTTCCGCTCCCCACTTTCCGATGAATTTGAGGCGTTTCGAATTTAGTGGCGGAATTTAACGCCGCGCTTTGCTTTGTTGTTGAGAAATGAAAACGGTAAATATTTTATTTGAAATTATTAAATATTTTATTTATTTCCAGTGAGGATCGAACCCACAACAAGTCGTGTTTTCAGACTCACGCCCCCTGCACCACGACAAATCTCAAATATTTATTATTATATAACAATAATCATTAATTATTGTTTAAATCTTTTCACATCTTTCGTTTAGCAAAGGAAGCTGAGGATACCTGATGTTAAGACACTCCGTTCCCATTGAAATATTTCCGATCCACAATGTTCGCCAAATTCTAGATACATTGAATGTAGAAGAGCTCAAAACAGATCATTTGTTATTCTAAATAAATCATATCTAATAATGAGAATCGAACCCACAACTTTTGCGCTTACTCTCAGATAAGACGCTTTCAATCGTAACTGGTTTATATTAAAATTTAATTTACTTTCTCGCTCTGGTAAGCGTTCGGTTAAATGAAATTTGTAGAAAAGCAGATTGAAAAAAAGTTTAGACATTCTGCTTACTATTCTAAAAAACATGGCTTAAATTATCCATATAATTAAAAAATACTCTCAAGTACTATAAAACAAATATCTCAAGATCATAGGTTAGGCTGAATAAATTATATATAAATGCAAACAAGGGCGTACACATTATATTTGCTATACGGTTTAAGTCAATTTGGCTCGACCAGAAACATGGATCGTACGACAGTATAGAGATAGGACATACGAATGAAATTGAATTGCATACCTTCTGATACAGTGGAGAGGATATTTGTTTATTTATTAAAATCAAAGTAATATATACAATATATATATATATATATATATATATATATATATATATATATATATATATATATATATATATATATATATATATATATATATATATATATATATATATATATATATATATGAAATTACTGTAGACATCTGAATGACAAGTTAATAGACGTTTAAAAATATTAAACGATTTGGAATCTAGCCGGTGATTCCGGCTTAGAATAGGATCACCCTGGTATTGATGGTGTCGTAAGAACGACTAAAGTGCGAGTGGCAGAGTCACGTTGTCAGCAATGATACACACACGGGCAGATTCGACCGGATCATTACCATCTCCCGGCTCATGAAAACCACTGCGTTTGGTATTGTCCACGATGCCCATCCACCTTAAAGGCCAGCGATGCTCCTGTAACTTCTTTGATGAGACACGGGACGTGGGCGGCGGACTTACACTTACCATCAGGTGACCCGTACGTTCGTATGCTTTTCCATTAAAAAAGACGAATGTTTGACGGAACTGTATTTCTTAGTTTAATGGCTTTCATAGTGAACGATTCACCATAAAAGCGGGCGTGAGCATTAGCAACATTGACCTTAGTTCAAAGTTACAAATTGTTTCCACGCCGATGGAATTGAACGATTCTTTAGATAGTGAATAGTGAAAGGATCGTATAGATTTACAACGACTATAAATTAAATATATATATTTAATTTATAGTAAATTAAATATATATATTTAATAATATTCGAAAATGAAAAAAAATCCGTATAGATTTCAGTATATCATTAGAGAGGACAGAAACTTCACTAATTGGCGAGCTTTTATAACAGGCAACGCCTTGGGGCAGATATCTTTTGAGCATACTCGTACCGTAGAAGGTTTACACCGAATATTTTAAATTTCTTTAAAAAGGTCATGGGAACTGCGTTTTGCGTCTTTAGTCTTCTCTATTATTCACAATTGACATAACTTTAGGTAAATCTTTTTAGGTAAGAGGAGGAAGAAGAGACCTCGGTTGAACTTCGAAAACACAGTCTCTACGATACTGGAGGAGGGTAACGTAAAAAGCGTGAGGACCCTCCGAGGGCATATGTGAAGAGGATGATGACAGTGCACGAAGCGAAAAAGGTGTGTCAAGACCGTAGCGTTTGGCGTGTCGTACTCTCTGCCTGTAGATGCTCAGTAGGACGGAATTTTGCAAAATAAGAATGTTTTGGGATTAGTCGTTTGTATGAAACTTCGTTACTACAACGTAAAATAATAGAACGTAAAGTAAAAGACTTACATATTTTGACTGTTTGTCAAAGCGTTTTATTACAGATTCTATAATTATACTAGTAGTATTATAAGTGATTCCACCCGCAGCGTCGAATGGAAATGACTAATTAAATGTAAAGTGTTATCTCACGCAAAAATATTACACACTACGAGCAAATTCAAATTCAAATATATATTTTATTCTGAGGTTAGCGCGTTCAATTAAAATCGGAATAGGAATCGAACCTACAACCGTTGTGTTTATGCCACGG
The DNA here is from genome assembly GCA_018249855.1 of Eueides tales michaeli. NCBI lineage: Eukaryota > Metazoa > Arthropoda > Insecta > Lepidoptera > Nymphalidae > Eueides > Eueides tales. Next base: position 456 of record DWMZ01005112.1, on the reverse strand, counting down.
CCTCAATATTATATATTTATATATACTTTAAATAAGTAAGTAATGGATTGATTGTTGTATAAAAGTGTTTCATTTTCTATTGCCTCTTGAAATTATAATAAAATTATTTAATATTTAACGTTTTATAAAAGTGAAGTTCTACTCAAAACATCGAACAAAACCTCAAGCCATGCATGGCTCAAGCCATGCTATTAAAAAATCAGATTAAACCTGAATCAAGAATGTAAAATGATAAAACCGTCTCACTTACATTTCCATTTTCGCAGACTGCAGCAGACTTTAAAGTTAGTGTTTGAAGATTTTAAGTTTTCTTAAAGAATAATTCTGTCTGCCTATATATATATATATATATATATATATATATATATATATATATATATATATATATATATATATATATATATATATATATATATATATATATATATATATATATATATATATATATATATATAT
>DWMZ01005111.1:0-11192 GCA_018249855.1 Eueides tales michaeli | reverse complement strand
TAAATTATCTTGACGGGCGGACAACAAAGTGAATCCTCCTTATGGATTCATCCCTTATAGGTTCACTTTGTTGTCCCATTTTTTTACTATATATATTTTTAATGTGGTAATGATCCGGTCGAGTCTGACCATGCGTCTTGTCATTGCTGACAACTTGACTCTCCCACACGTACTTTAGTCGCCTCTTACGACACCGTCAGTACCAGGGCGATCCTATTCTAAGCCGGAAACACACGGCAAAAAATTATAATGAACTAGCTTTTACTAAATTAGTTGCAGCTCCGTCCGCATCTTTCTCTGGACTAAGCTGTGTAGGAAAACAATTGTCCAAATATAATAGTGTATATTGTTTTCCTTGATCAATGGACTATCACACACAAACACATTTTGTTAATCCAAACTAATAACTTCTGAGACTTACGCGTTACATTTTATTGTAATTAGCTTTGAGACCAAAAAAAAGTTAGTCAAATAAATCCCTAAAAATATATTAGTATACGAAACCGCCAGAATACAAAGAAATAAATAAAGTTATTTAATTATTGCGTAGATCTATATTTTGTTGAGTGTATGGCATTCTCCGTGTGAATTCTTTTCTTTTGAAATGGTGTCATTATTCTAGAACTCTTATAATAGTCGTATAGATGTTATTAAATATCTAATAGTAAGAGCAATATAAAACCGATTCAGAATTAAATATATTTTTTATTCTTGGTATGGTTATCGCATTTAAAAAGGGATTTAATTAGCGGGTTCTAAAGGGTGCTACTTACTATTTTGATAGTCTTCGAAAAACAATATCGTTGATTCTCGGAAATATCGTTGTTACTCCTCCAATTTATTAGCTCTAATACTAGTGAGAGAAAAAACTCAGAATAGGTATTACCTATTTTGAAAACGTGTAATTTTTTCAACATAGCTGAATTTGAACCCGCGCCGCTTGGAATCCGTTCAGATGTGCGGGTTCAAATAATGTGTTAAATTTTTTATAAGTATTTTTCTTTCCTAAGCGTGGATTAACACTTTAGAAATAGTAAAAACTAAGAATAGTCTAGTAGTAGTGCTTTCTAAGGACATTTTTTTTGTTATTTATACATAACTTAATAAACGAAAAATCATCATTGTAATATTTAGACGTCGCATTTATACTAAATGTACTTTTGATATGCTTGTGTAATTTATAATTTTATGATTTTGTTTAAAAACATTAAAGTACAATATTACGTATCTACAATATGATTATATTTTCTTTAAACTGAAAAATATAACCATTTCTGAGAAAACAAATCCCATCCATCTTTTGTTTTCAGAAGCGTCTGGAGGTTCTTCAATAAGAGAATTAATTTAATATCCTTTCGAGCAGACTTTATATACATGAGTACACATCAATGGCACCCACCAGGTAAATCATTTAATTTCAGCAAATAATTTAACGTTTAATTTGATATTATGTTGAAAATATTTACGAATACAAAGATTTATATGTTACATTTTTTAATGCTATTAGATTTACGCATGTTCTGTAAACGATTTTATAGGTAGGTTAATAAAAATAATATCTTGCAAAAGATGGTTATGTTTATTACAGCATGGTAAATTAAAGTTTTCATTTAAATCATGTAAATAGATAACGTATAGATTGTCTTTCTTCTCTCTTTGTCTAAGAAAGCACACAGTGGCGCAACTAAATGGATTGGTCAAGGTACACAACTATCTTTATGGATAATCAGACTTACATAATTTTAATGATTTGTCGATCACAACACTTAAAAGCTATAAAATCAAACTATTAGTGATTCGAACTCCTAAGAGTCCTAAAGACATAGTATTATGAAAAAAGAAAAACAGTAAATAATACCCATTATTTATTTAATATGATAAAATAATCTTATAAGGATTTCCTACAAAAATAATAAGGGAAGACAAATATTTGATATGAATTTGATTTTCAGAGGCCTGTCGTGGCGCAGCGGCACAAGCGTGTGGCTGTTACTGACAGGTTCTGCGTTCGATCCCCAGTCGAGAAAATGAAATATTAAATATTTTCCGTTGAAGACGGAAGAGTTTTGCCACTCAACAATTTCAAAGCTAATAAATATTAGGTAGATAGTAATTGAAAAAAATAATAAACACAGATATATATACCGATTTATATAGCCAAACCCAACTATTTCGATAAAGCATAATGAATAATTTGTCTATCAGGCCAACGACATATCTGTGAACATCCTTACAAATCCACCTATTTATAGTTTGTACTTTTAACATAGGATCGTCTTCTAATATAAAGCTCTTGTATGGCCAGGCATGATAGTGCCACAATGAGAATTAGTTATCGCCTCCATTGTAACTAGTGTTGGTTAGACGAGTAGTATCTTAGTAGGTCTAACTTCTGAGATTTAAACGGTCTGGGAATAAAAGTATAATTTGGTATAATAGTAACTTTATTGGACTATTCTCTTTCACGTCTCACACTAGACAGACTGGCAAATTCAAAAATACTAATAATATGACAAAGAGAACCTACAATCGACCGGAAGTATACAAAGGCAATGCCTATACACTTATAAATTATATAATCTCTAACAAGATTAACGGAATTATTTATTTATGTTATTGTTTTATATAAAGAATAAAGAGATAGAGATTTCTTTATAAATAAAAAGTTAAATCGTTACTTTAACAACATTTAAGGAGAAACCTTATCTTTTGTCAAATACTAAAAAGTACAAGGATTGTTAGCGAAGTTGGTTTTGGAATGACTTTTGGAAATTTTAATTGTGAGAAGTTAAGATTTTGCTTAATTTACCTGCCAAAGTGAGTATTCTAACAATATAAATTTCTGAAACAGTTTAGCTGACATTTATTATAATTTATATATTATTTCAACACTTCAGATTATTTTAATTTATATAAGGAACAAAATATTTTTATTGGTTACTACACGATAAGATATTTTTACAAATTAAACTGGGTATTACGGTGATAAAAAAACATATAATTATAAGTGGTAATGTAGGTAACATTACCACTATATAATACGCAAGTATTGGAAGGTGTAGTTTTGCCCGTGGGAAATATGTTACAATTCCCAATAAAACATTTCCTTCAGAAAATGAACCACTGAGCGGAAACAGTTGTTTAGTATGCAGGTGTCGATACTTATTTCCTTTGACACACTTCCTCTCAGCGATAGTACTATACAATGTCTTACTAAAACAATAAAAATCGGTTGAGTGCAAGTCAGACTCGCCCATTGAAGGTTTGGAACTGTGCTATCAAATGTGTCACTACAACTAATAAAAGTTGACAAATCTAAGTTTACGGTCGTCTGCACCTATGGCGTATTAAAATTAATTACAAATATAACGTAGTATTTTTTCTGTGAAATTTAAGTAATGTATATGTTTTGTTAATTGGTCTTCTAGGTTTTTACCTCGTGCCAACGTGCTCTGAAGGGCTGAATACTATGGCTAATAGTAGACTTGAATATTTGATACTAATTTCAGCTTATACATAGAAGCGATCTCGAGATAAATGATCTCGACAGGCTTATAAGTTATTCTATAAAGGTTCTGTATTTTTTATCTTTCTACGAAATTCTAAATATGAGATCAATACACTATTTATTTTTATTTATTCTTAATAAAAACACTATGTAAAATTATATGATTGTATATACATTCTTCATGAGAAGTTTAAACTCCGAATAGATATCCGATATTTTTGAAAACATAACTTTGTATATTGTCTAAAATAATATTAACTTATAAAAAGATGTTATAAATTTACATATATGTAATAGCTCACAAAAAATATTTATTTTAGTATAAAGATTACATTCATGTTTTGTAATTTTATAAATATAAAAAATGTGTATTGCCGTTAAACAGTAATATTTATGTAACTTAATTTTTTTCAAGCGCCTTTAGTTATCACTACACAGTTTTAATGGGTCCCTTTTATCGTTTTAAGTTCGATCACCCTCCTTTTGATTATTGTTCCATACGATTTTTTCTTGGTCTTAAAATAATTGAACACGAATCTAACAATTATTTGATTTTTTATTTCTTGTACCGGCACATTTTCTAAACTATTGGAGCAATTCAATGATTTTTGTTTTTCGTTGTATAGCTATCAAGTCTGGATAGGCTATATTTCATTTTTAATACTTCCACACCTGATGCATAACAACAGGGATCCAGATTAACTATAACAAATAATTAAATGCATCTATAACAAAACTTGTAGCGGGTGATAATCATTTTACAATGAGATATTAAAATTTAAGATCTGGAACATCTGATGAACCACCATAACAATCCAACTTAACTATAAGAAATATTGAAAAACTGTCTTGACAAAAGTTATGGAGCGTTTTGCATTAACATATTAAAATCGAAGATCTGGAACGTCTCATGATCAATCATAACGGTCCAGCTAAAGTAGAAGCAGTAATGAAATGTTGTCCTAACAAAAGTTATTGAGCATGATGAGCATTTTACATTGACATATTAAATCGAAGATATGGGAGGTCTCATAGTCAATCATAACGGTCCAGCTAAACTATAAAAAATAATAAAATACAGCATTAGTTAAAGATAAGCAGCTTGACAGCTATTTTTATTGAAGTAAAAAAAAAATCTGGTAAAGAAACATAAATTATAAAAATAAGCAATGAAAAAAAAAGTATAAGTAAGCAATGAAAAAAAAGTATGTCAAATCGCGTATATCGATTATGATTAAACCGGTTAAATTAAATTTATTTTATTGAAAATGTGTAATAATCACGAAAATGAAAGATATATTAAGTAAAAAAAAGGATATACGAGTATACATGGTCGATAATCAGATTTGCATTAAATTTTACACTAAAAGTAATGTCATTTTAGTAAAACTCTACTACAACGACTACGATATTTGCAATAATAAATAACATACTACAATATTATGTAATTCTCAGGTATAAAAAACTCTATTCTCTTTATCATTATGCGAAGGAGAATTAAGGTGCAAAAAGAAGTTAAAGTCAGGTCTTCATGGAATAAATCGAGTTCTACGCGGGCAAAGCCGCGGGCAGCAGCTAGTTAAAAATAAATTGCCAAAATTTTAACATTAAAAAAAATATTTTGAAACTTTATAACATTAGTGTTTATATATAACTATAATATTCCTACTGTCTACTGAGATTCAGATCGGTGAATTCATTTGCGCTGGAGGCAAGTGTTTATATAGACTATAAAGACGTTTATCTGAGCGGCATTAAGATTAAAAAGAAAGAAGTTTAAGTGCGGTCACATTATTATATATCACTGTGGTCACGTTATTCTATACTCGTATAATTTTTGCCTCTTTGTGCATACAGCATTTAGAAATAAATTACTTGTGTATAATTTTTCATTCATTGATTGACGTGGACTTTAGTTTTGAATAGTATACTATAAGTTGGTTTTTACTGGGATATATTTTATTTAGCACTAGATTTTTTTTTAAATGAAACATTATAACTGAATTAATGGTACATATTCAGTATTTTAAAAGTTTGGAAACCCGGCGTTTCGATTACTTTCCAGTAGTTCGTGATCATGATCATGACGAACTGATGTAGCATATGTCTGGAATTAAAGACTTTCTTAACTGCGTTAGCATAAATATGCATAGAATAGCTTAAATTCATTTGGAATTCGAGTAATGTATAGTGCGTTTGAGACTTCTAAGTAGCTAGTACGTCAAATATTTTCTTGTCCATACATAACTGAAAATATATCTTTGTTAGAATTATTATATTTACTTGTGTAAAAAGTGTTTGAGAAATCTGATATTAAAGTAAAACTCTCTCAAGTAGTTAGTAAGCTGTTTTAGTTTCTGCATCAGGCATCAGGCATTTCTTATAACAATATATGATATTGAGACGTAAATGTGACGTAACTTCCTAAATATTATATGCCTCTCGCTACTATTACCTGCCTATTTTTTTCAAGTGTTCTGTATAATATTTAAATAAAATAAAAATAGTACTTGATATTTTGGAACCTACAACAATAACAATATAAAACAAAAACTAGACCATCTGAAGAATATGAGTAAAAATATCAAAGAATAAAAAAAAATAAGAAAACTATACATAAATATCTGCATTTGGTGCAGTGATATTTGGGAAATATAATGAATTTTGACATAGTGTCAATAGTTATGTTAACAGAGGCGTTAGGCCGGGAACTATATTAACCCTGCATTATTTATACAGACATTAAACAACTTTATTACTACCATAAAACTTATACGATATCCATGCGTACCTATTAATTTTCCTTACACTATAGAAATAAAAGTACAATATCTACGTATACAAGTACTAATTTAGTATAGTTTTTTTTTTATAGTTATATTCTCAAAATGTATCGGTTTAATTTTAGAAATTCTAAATTTATTACTTCACATAAAAATGCCAAAATAATATGATTTTCATAAAATAATTATTAATAGGAGTATAAAGTAATCTTATTTTCAATATTTAATATTGTAAAGTACTTTCTTATAAATAATTCCATTTTTATCGCTACTTTTATGTCTTTATATATATTTACCGTTACTTTTGAAGCGCCTCTTTACGAGAACACAATGAGTACTTGATAAATTTTGGTTACTATCAACCCTCTAAAAATCTTATCTTGAGTTTATTATTAGCTGTATCTTTCATCACTGCCAGGAGGACCATAAGAATTATGCTTGATCACGTATTCTTAATAATTGTCAATCATGCAAATTTCTAAGTTAAAATATAAATAAGTATTCCTTTTAATAACAAGAATATTTAGGTCATTCAAATGAATAAAATCATACACTAGTTTTAATCTCTCACTATAATGAGACCGATCCATCTTTAAACTCTTAGTATTACTAGTTCAAGTTTAAGTAAAAAACATTTCTGTTAAGTGTTCTGAAACTCAGTTCTCTCCATGTCCTACGTATACTGCATTAAAAATAACTGAAGATATAAGTATGAAAGATATACTGGAGATACGAATCTGGTAATTGATATAACATATCACATTATTTCTTGTCATCCTTAGGCAGTAGAGTTAATAAAAAAGAATGATTGAATATTATGGTTGTGAGCTAAAGTTACACATTTTAACGACCTGATGGTGAAATAATATCACTAAGTGCTCTTTCGAGGCTTGTCGTCGCGTGTACTGTAAATGTGGCAGGTTGTGACTTCGATCCCCATTCGAGGAAATGGAATGTTTTCATTTTGTGACTCTGCTATCCAGGTAAAGCGCGGCGTTGACTTCCACCACTTAACACGCACTGCCTCAAATTCGACAAGCAGCAGAGAATGAAACAGAGTGACTCAAAAGTTTTTCCCTGTCACATCTTTTACTTGTTAATTCTTATTAGTAACGTAGCTTTATGAATCTTTTTATTTTTTTATATCGACATATTATATATAAAGACGACTGTATTTTCGAATCACTGGTAGAACCAAACGATAATGATCTAATTACACTTGAAGCTTACGACGTATGAAATATACTTTCAACAAATTTATGGTGTATTTGTAAAATATAAAAAAATAGATGTATGAAATAATTTAAATAAACATAAACTTCATTAAAGTTCCACTTAATTTTAATGCTCGAAGGATTTTGTTCTATGGGAAAAATATGTCCGCAACGCGCGTGTTTATTAGGAGTGAAGGAATTCCCCGAGAGCCGACCTAAATGAAAATTTATATGACGGTCAGTGGGACTAAATGGGATAGGGGAAAGTTAAAAACTGTTTATTTTATATTTATTTACAAATCGTACATGAATTGCAAAGTAATCGTATAAATGAATACATACTCTAAGAGTTTCAACCAGTCGCGTAATCGAAAGTACACTTGAGCTTTCCGAGTGCTTAAATTGTGTTTACAATTCGTCTCGTAGACGAGGAAAGGAAAAATGTCTCGAAAGATGTTAATGTGGAGCCTCTTTTGGTTCTCCCCCTTCATTAACGAAGTAAAGATATTTTTTAGCTTTCCAGCAATATTATGTCTTTTATATTTTTTATCCGTCATTAATGCAAAAAAAAATATTTTTTTAATAAGATACGAATTGAAATGACATAGATACTTATAGCAGACTATACCTATAACCGTATTATTATGTACCTATATAATAATTTGGAACCTTTATCTTTATCCTTTTTAATATTTTGAAATATAAAAGACATGGGTTCAATATCAACTGTATTCAACATTTTTGTATGAATTTAATATGCTTTAAGTCTTAAATTTTTTTCAATCTTTTTTCCATCTGCTATCTTCTTGCAGACTGGTATGTTTATTAAGTATTCCTATTAAGTGAAGTCTTCAGAATTCACTTAAAATAAAACAATTAACGCCGCTTCAAAACAAGTTTAAAAACAAGTCTACTATTTGTAAATTAAATTTACAAATAGTAGACTTGTTTTTAAACACCTTTTGCAAGCCGAGCTGAGGATGTGAGAATGTTTCTGTATATAACTGTCATTAACTTTAAGGTTATGACGGCTTAACGAGGCTAGCTAACGTAAATATTTTTTAAAAATTTTCTCTCAAAATATCTTTGCGTATAATGTTTAAGATGTCCTAAAAAATTCTGGCACGAAAAGATAATGAGATGCAAAAATAGACATCGCCAATGTTCGGTTTGACACATTTTGTTACGCGGCCAAGTGCAGTACTGGATATCGGTCAAGTTTGTGATGGACATTAGAAATGTACTAGTAAAATCGTTATTATGATGCGGATATTTCTTTTTTGTCATCTGTTTACTTAATGAAACCCATTAATAAATTAGAAGTTATCAAACGTACGAGTATGTGCTTCCTTTTTTATATTGCCTTAGTGGCTCTAACTCAAAAATATTTTGTCTATTTTTTTATATATAACTTTATTATTAGCTTAAAGTTACGTACATATTTTTGTAAATATTTCGTACTTCAAAGATCTCTAAAACTAGTGAGACATAAAGATACCTGGCGTCAACGGACCAGTTCACCCTATATTGAGAAATAAGTTACGCGTACCTTAAGAAAATAACAGATATTTCCTTTTCATTGAACAGCGGTGATTTTTTTTATCTAACATGCCTACTGTTTTAGGGACGTCAAGATTATTCGAATTTTGTTCCTTCGATATATATATATATATATATATATATATATATATATATATATATATATATATATATATATATATATATATATATATATATATGTTTGTCTTTTTTTTTAATATAAAATATATAAAATATAAATAAATAAAAATATAATAAATATATATATATTTTTTTTTTTATATATATATATATATATATATATATATATATATATATATATATATATATATATATATATATATATATATATATATATATATGATTGTCTTAGTTCTCAATATAATTTATATAACATATTAATAAGTAAAAATATAATAAAGCTACATATTTTATTTTTCTTATATTTCCTTCAAAGGAGAATTCTAATACCTTATTAATATTTCCAAATACTTTATTATAAACATTATTTAATTAATAGTAAAAATGTATATAACAACAAAAATATTTAATACCATCATTTTTTTTCAGTGAGTTAGAGCAAAATACAATATAATTAGCTAATTCTTCCACTCAGATAACCTTGTACAAGCCTAAACTCTGAAAATTGCCGTACGAGTTTATAATTATAGCGCTGTCTCTCGTACGCGCTAATTAAAATAATATACCGTGTCAAGTAACGCAATCTGTACTAATAGCAAATATTACAAGTTTAAAATTTAAATTTAAGATAAACCAAAGAGTATCTTAAATTTACGCTATTGACGTACATATGTGCCACGGTTGGATAATAATCTTTCTAGGAAGTATTCAAAAGCATACACGACAAATAGCATCGACGGTGTCTTTAAATTAAATAACCGTTAATTTTCTTTGTTCTTAGCTTCACGCTGTATCCTGCACACAGCAGGGTAGGCAGTTTCGACTAAAAGAAAAGCCTTAAGAAAGTAAATTTAAACGATAAATATTTATGCCACCACAAGCTACAAAGTAGTACATACTACAAAAACAAAATAATTCAAATAATATGGCGATAATATTTTTATAAAAACATTTGTTTCTTAACACGTCGTTTGAAAACAATTATATTTTGTAACGCGTTCGAATCATGAAATTATCATCACTAAATTTTAACGTTTAAAGTTACTACACTTTATTTTTGGCTCCCGTTATCAATATAATATACAAAATCGTATGTTTACAAACATTATTGTACAAAGTAAGAAATAAAAAATCTAAATAGAAGTATAACACAAAGCACTGTATGGACTATGTGTTTTTTTGGATGTACTTTTAAGTAAGGAGCAATAAAAAGAAATTATTAGCCATGGGCAATGCCAAGGGAATTGGCCATTGTCATTTGATATGTTGAGATTGACTAATTTAATCTGTCGTCCGGACGAGGCAGGTCAGGCAGAAGGAACCCGCGAACCTAGTGTTAAGACATTCCGTTCCATTTCCGTTCCCCACTTTCCGCCGAATTTGAGGCATCGCGTGTTGAGCGACGGAACTCAACGCCGCGCATTAAATATTTAAATTGAAAATATTAATGTTAATAAATGATATTGTTTCATTTCCTCGACTGGGGATCGAACCTAGAACCCATTCACACGTGTGTGACACTGCGCCACGACAGATATGTATATAGTATTTTAGACTTACCTTATGACTTAACTTATTAATACTATTTTTTTATGTTCATTCTTATGTAACTATATTATATTTATATTAGTGAAATCTATGTAGCATTTTATTTTTTTTTTCAATTTTACTCTGTATCCCGTATATGACAAGGCAGGCAGAGGTAACAAGGGAACCTAATATCACACTTCATTGCATACCACACTTTCTCCTGGTTTATGAGTAGGATCGAATCTTCAATCTGTCACGATTACAGTCACACGCTTGTGCCCTTGTGCCACGACAGACCTCAGCATTATAAATAAAGCATACAAAAGAAAAATCTACCTATTATAATTTCTGCGACTTCGAGCTTGTGGTGTTTGGAGTAAGTACAACGTAAATAATATTGCTAACACGCATTTGCTGCGCCACGCCCTGCCCTTTAATTTATGACCTACTTAAGTATTAATATAAATGTGACCGTAT
>DWMZ01005110.1:0-11193 GCA_018249855.1 Eueides tales michaeli | reverse complement strand
TCAAAATAAAATGTCGTTTGTAATTCTAATAACTTTCTCAAGGGTCAAGTATCTTGTTACAATCTTTTTGTGAAACAAAATATGATAATTTGGCCGCTATTTGTCCATTTACATGAATGTAAGCTAAGGATGCCTTGGAGAAATTTGTCAAAAGTTATATATAGGTACATTATGTTTGTTTTAGTTTTACGCTGTATCCGGAGACATAGCGAATTAGTTCTTTGAACTAGCTCCTTTTGCCCAGCATTACGCAAGGCAAAGAGCGAAACGCTTTTTCATTCACACTTTCTCCTATAAAGCATACTAGATGGAAAAAATCTACTGTTAAGACACTCCACTGATTTCCTCTTGAATTTGAGACATTACCTGCTGTCTGACGAAACTCAACGCCGCACTTTACCTTAAGCTTACCGGAGCGGGAAAATATAAATATTACTTATCCTAAGTGAGTATGAAACCCATAAGTATTACGCTTAAAGAGAGACGTCGTTGACTGTGCTAAGTTAGCTTCGTGTATTATATTATGTACGTAACGTTAGATATACATACATAGAAGGTTTCTATTTTTCAGCTTCACACTGTATCCTGCATACGACAGGGTAGGCAAAAAAACCTTGGAACTCTAGTGGTTACGAAACGCCATTTCGTTCCCCCCATTTCGATGAATTTAAGATATTACATATTGAGTAGCGGAACTCAAGATTCGGAACTCGCTTTGCCTTATTACCAAAGCGAAGAAATGAAAATATTAAATGTTTAGTTATAATATATTACATATTTCATTTCCTCAAGTGGAGACCGAACTCACTACCTGTCGCGTTTACAGTCACGCTTGTACCACTGCGCCACGACAGGCCTCTAACTTATTGTTAGGTTACTGATTGTATTAAGCGTATAATCAAAGCTTGTACAGCTTATAGCTCCACATTGTATCTTTCCAAAGGCATGCCTATACAAAAGATGGAAAGTCAATAGCGCCTTCCAAGGTATCCATTGTTCAGATATAAACGCAATTATAGTTGGATTGCCTCGATTTTTACATAATAGAAGTGAAAATAGTAACGGTCTTTTATATTATATTAAACTGATTTGATGTTTATATAATAAAAAAATGGCTTGAATTTTGTACATTAATTTTGTATGAGGTTAATTTTATATTTTTTAGAAAACATACAAAGTTTAACGTTTAAAAAAATATTTTGAACGTAGCAGGATTTAAACCCACTTCTTCTGGAAATCGTCCAAGCGCTCTGACCAACTGAGCCATAACTTGTCATGTAGCTACGTCAAAATTATTACAATCTTGTTACAACATTTACGTATGGCTTATTTGATCAGAGCGATTCTCATGTCCCTTCATATTCTCGAATATATGCAATACATATTAAATGGCGGAACTAAACGCCGCGCTTATATTTATTAGAGTGTGTCATCATTTCAAGCTTAAAAGAAGCTTGGAATGAACCCCCAATCCACCAAGAGTAATATGCTATTTCACTCACAACGACAGGCTCAATATTAAGATATATTTAATTCCTTGTATTTGCTATCATCGCTTACGCTCAATCAACTATACATTTGATCCAAGAATTTAATTATTCGGCAAAACAATGTGAATCACAAGAATGTACCTAATGAACTGTCAAAAGCGTATTTTGATCTCTAAAATATTCTATAAACTGCTTGAAATGTTATTTTTACGCTGTATTATGAACATGGTAGGGTAGACAGAGGGAACGTGGGAACCTAGCGTGAAGGCACTCCTTAATTTCCGCCGAATATAAAGTATTGCGTGTTAAATGGTGGAACTCAAAGATGCGCTTTGACTTATTACATAAAAGAAAATATGAAATGTTTCATTAGAAAATATAAAATATTTCTTTTTCTCGAGTAGATATCGAACCCACAATTTGTCGCTCTTACAGTTTTGGTTCCTTTCTAGCTCTTACTAAAAGATCTCCAAGATATTTCCTTATAAAACGTAAAATTTTATATTTCACAAAACTGTGTGAACAGTACTTAGAAAGTGGCCAAAGTTTGATCATAAAAGTCTCGGCACACTAAGATAAAGGCGGCCTTGGCTTGTGACCCCGTAGTTCACATTTTAATGTCCAATACCGAATTAGTTCTACTTGGTTTCTAAATTATTAAATATTTTGTTACTTATCAAATATTTTTTCTTATAGCTATGATGATGTATTAAAACAATTTTAAATCATGTAGTATCCTTAAAAGCTTTACCTACGGTTAGAAAAACTAGTCTGTAAAGTCGGCTTGCATACGATAACTCTACATGATAACATATTAGTCGGCGGTCGTGGCGCAGCGGCATCGCAGCGGACGTGACTGTAGCCGACAGGTTGTGGGTTCGATTCCCACAAGAGGAAATGAAATATTTAATATTATCAATTTAAAATATTTAACGTTTTAATTTCTACGCTCTGGTAACAACACAAAGCGGCGTTGGGTTCCGCCATTCAGTAAGCAATGCTTCAAAATCGGCGGAAAGTGGGAACAAATGTGGAACGGAGTGTCTTAACACTAGGTTCCTAAGTTCCCTCTGCCTTCCGTATACGGGATACAGTGGGAAACTGAGAGAGAGAGAGACCATGATAAGAAAACAGTGATGGAAAAATTACAGTTTTACTTTTACTCTCATTAATTCAATTACATCATTATCACTGAATTATCGTTCGTTTGTATTAAAAAGGAGTTAATTAACTTTCACAACTTTTTCAATAAATTAATATTTATTTGCATATTCTTTTTTATTTTATTTTTTTTTACTTAAATGAAATGAAAATATACATTTTAATTACAAGTTACAATGGGAACGTTTAGGACGATTACTCTTCTCAATTTATTTCAAACTTAGTGCTTTACTCTTTGCTTTCCCATCCGCACCTCGATTTCTTACCAGAGCGAAGAAATAAAAATATTTTAATCCCCTTAATGACATCTCGTTTTTAGTTGCTGACGCTTTACCGTTGCATTACGGCCATCTCACTATTTTTTCGATACCTATAAATTTCACTGAGGCCTGTCGTGGCACAAGGGCACAAGCATGTGACTTTAAATGCGATAGGTTATGGATTCAATTCCACTCGAGGAAATAAAACGTTTCGTATATTTTCATGTGAAATATTTAATGTTTTCATTTCTTTGCTCTTGTAACAAGGCAAAGCGCGGCGATGAGTTCTGCCACTCAATACGCAATATCTCAAATTTGGCGGCAAGTGGGGAACGGAACGGAGTGTCTTTACACTAATTTCTCAAGTTCCCTCTGTCTATCCTGTCATCTGCGGGATACAGCGTGAAGCTGAGCCGAGCTGAGCATAAATATCATACATCTCTATATATAGAGACAGTTTCTGATCTGTAAACGATAATAATCAAATAAATATAAATTACCACTTCGGATTCATCGGATATTGGATATTTAATATTAAATAAGTTCATAACTTGCGGATTAATGACGACCTTTGTTAGGAACTCCATAGAGTTAGTGGAGACTGGACTGGCGCGTTGTTTTACTGTACTTACAATTTAAATTTTTGACCATCCTAGTGGAAGTTGGCAAGTGATTTCAGATAAGGTAGTGAGTTCAATTCTCATACGAGGTAAATAGTTGTTTTTATTCCCTTACTTTGTGAAAACACGCATTGTATTGTAGTGCAGGGAAAAGCGGAAACACTGTAATAAATTGTCTACTACTGTATACGATATAAATGTGTGTCAATAATTTACTCTCTCATTATTCAGCTTCACCCGGCCATTAATAGACAGAGAAAACCCAGAAACCTAGAGCTAAGACGCTTTGTCTCCACTCTCCGCCAAAATTGGGGCATTACGTAGCGTAGGGATAAAAGCGTGTCAATAAATAAATATTTTATACTATTTGTAAAATTTTACACAGAATTCAGTATTTATTTTGTATAACTATAAAGCTAGTTCTATTGTAATTTTTTTTATTAAATACGAAAGTGTATATTTTACTGGAATGAGGCGTATTCAATAGTAATAAATAAGTCAATATGGCGCGTTCTACTCTAAAATGGTTGTGAGTTCAATTTACACTTGAGGAACAGTTAACTGTTCTATATTTCCTTGTACTTGGTAACGAAAGAAGATATGAAAATGTTAAATATTTAAATTGAAAATATGAAATATATCATTTCCTTGAGTGAGGATCGAACCCACTTGCTTGGTAGCAAGCTTGTCGCGTTTTTTAATGTCGCGCAGTATTTCCTAATGTTAACGTGTTCAACCAAACAAAAATATAATAATATTAAGTCGAACGGAGTATCTTGATACTAAGTTTTTAGGTTCCTTTTACCTTCCCTGCAACATGTGGTGTACAGAGTGAACCTTAATCTATTGTAGTAATAATAGTCAATTAGAACATATCAGCCCAGCGAGACTACGTCCGACTGTAAACAGTCACAAACAGACATGTACAGACATGTATTGTACATGTTTGTTACAGGTTACAGGTTACCCACCCAACCTTACCTTTCTAGTATTACAAAAGCAGTGTTAAGTCCCGCAGTTCAACATGTAGTGTCTATAATTCAGTTAGAAAACCCCACTTTCTGCTGAATTTGAGGCACTGTGTGTTGAGTGGCGGAACTCAACGCCGAGCTTTGCCTTGTAACCAGAGCGAAAAAAACATTATATATTAAATATTACATTTTTCCGAATGGGGAGCAAACCCAGAATTTATAACATTTAAAGTTGCATGCTACGACAGGCCTACGTTTAAATGACGTAAAATAACTTACATAAACCGGCTAAAGTAAAAGTGAATAAACAAATGAGCGTCTCTAATTAGTCTCACCTCGATCCTATTAAGAAAATTATTGTTGCACTCTTAAATTTCCTTACTGTTGAATTATATATACTTTGTATACGGATTTCGTATTAAGTTTATTTTTCAGCTTGACGCTGTATACCGCGAATGGCAGAGGGAACCTTGGGAACCTAGTGTTAAGACAATCCGTTCCCATTAAGACACTTTTTTTACCTTTTTGTCGCTGAATTTGAGGCATTGCGTATTGTATGACGTAACTGACCGCCTTGTTTTGTCTTGTTACCACAGTGAAAAAATGAAATTATTAAATATTCAATTTTTTCTAATGGAGATCAAAACCAAAACCTGCCACATATACACTGCTACTAAGCCACGACAGGCCTTTCATATAATCTTATCTGTTAATTCATAAATTCATTACAATAATCTAACTTTTAACTAAAAGTATTTAATTTAGGTAAATGACTAAAACTAAAATTAAATGAAGATTTTATCTCCTAATGGAACATCTCATAAAGAGTCGCATTTCAGCTGAAATATGGAGACAAATATGTTATAATAAACTTTTCGTGGAACAACACTATTACATTAAACTTTTTGGCACAAGTATTATAATATTCCTTTTTAAATTATATAAAATTAAGGTCGTAGTTGAGCTGCGGTACAGCGTTGGTTATGGGTTCGATTCTCACTCCGGAATTGCGGAGAATCGGAATTTCCGGAGAAGGAATTGATTTCATTTCCTTACTTTGTTTACGAGATAAAACGCAGAGTTGACCTCCGCTATTCAACATGCAATGTCCCAACAATTAGGTAATACGTGGGTAACGGAGTGTCTTAACAGTAGCTTCCTTTTGCCTTCTCTCATATATGCGGGATACACCGTGAAGCGAAAACCAATTGAATTTTCTTTTTCTCAATGGTGCAGTTATTATCAGTTAGATTAGTTGTCTATTGATAAAATTCCAAAAGTTACAGGTATTTATTTAGAATTTATTAAATAAAGCAATAGAAGTATTCTCTACAGTTTTGAAGATTTTCTTGCTCGCACACATTAAGTAAAAAGATTTTAGTGTAAGACACTCTAGTCTCCGCCTTTTACACAAATTCCATACATTACGTATTCAATGGCGAAACTCAACGTCGAATATAAAAATAATTTTTCCACACCCTCTGAAAATCATGAGCGTATCTACGAATCTGTTTGTTTAAAGATTTAGGGTAAATTTTTACTTACTCAAATTTTTAGGGATGGGCACAAGATTATTCTAGTGTGGACACGAACCACCCGACCCACATTCTTCCATGTGCGTAGGAATAATGCTAATAATATCTATAAATATTATGAATCAATCAAAGTATTGTTACGTTGTATAGCCTGTCATGGCACAGAGGCACAAGCGTGCGACTGTAAACCCGCCAGATTGTAAGTTAATTTATTTCACTCTGGTAACAAGATAAAGCGCGTCGTTGAGTTCCGCCAACCGATATGCAATGTTTCGCTGAAAGTGAACCAGTGTCTTAATGGAAACTGAGTATTTTAACACTAGGTTCCCAAGTTTCCTCTGCCTACCCTGCTATGTACTGGATACAGTATAAAGCTAAAAAAAGTATAGTTATGATAACTCAAAGAAATGCACTCTCATAAGCCGTAACATTATTTCGCAATGTTCTGATACAAAGGTTTGTTCAAAGATTGCTTGTTACTCGTTTATATAAATCTAGTATCATCTTGTTTCTCTATCAATTGGTTCATATTATGATATATCAAATAAAATACAGGCAAGAATTGTTTGAGCTTTGCCAGAGTAAATATTTTAGCAATTATTGTATGCGACTGTCAATGCGACAGGTCATGGGTTCGATTCCTGCTCAAGGTAATGAATCTATATGAGTACTTACGAATATAATGAATCTGTAACCGATCACTATATGTGCATGGAAGATATATTATAGGGGACGTTTATTAGTGTAATTGGGCCCAAAGTAATGATTTTTAAATGTTTTGTCTGTTTGTCTTTGTGTTTGTAATCTTCTATTTTTATTTTGTAAATTAAAGATAAAAATATATCGTCTAGGAATTAGCTGCAAAATAAAAAACGGAGTTCCCTAATTCTAGGCTAGTTCTCTTCTAAGCCTGTTAAAACAACTGCACTATCAAACCAAATATACTTCACTATATTTCATAATATAAAGTAAACAAAGTAAATATTTCATACAAACACATAAATACATACATACAAAAAATATTATAAATGTGTCGCGTTAAAAGCTTCGTGTGATATATATTTTGTTGAAAAAGTTGCGGCGCCTGGTTTAACTGTGTATTTTTTGCTATTGTGTTTTTTATCTTGTATTCTATTCTATTCTATAGCAATCTACGTAGAATACACTACATATATTACTATCATAACAACATAAAATAGTTGTGGTAAGCTTATAAAGATTTCGACTTAACTTGAAAGGAACGTATGGCTTAGTTGGTCGGAGCGCTAAGACGGTTTTCAAAGAGGCACTGGCTCAAATCTCACTACGTTACAATTTTTATACGTTTTCTAAATAAGTATTTCTCTTTCCTAAGTGTGAAATATCACTTTAAATTTATTGTAAATGATCATATAAGGGTTCGATTTCTTCCTTTTAAAGTACAAAATCTTAAAAACTAAATTAATAAACTACTATGTAAAACATTATAATTCATTAAAGCAATGAAAAGCACAAGCTATTCAAACGCAGTATTAGCTTTGTAAGAACTTACGCTAATTGAATTCGAGTAAACTCTAAAGAATAATCAGATTAAATACATAAATCTGTGCGGAAAGTAACCTTTTTACTATAAAACGTCGCGCGGTAAAAGCATTGTGAGCTTTTTACAGTTGTAGAAAACAAAAATAACAAATGAATTCTGCTGTATAAATAATATTTATATAGTAAAATTATATTGTTACTAGCATAGCCGAGCTTCGTCCGCTTCAACTGTATAGATATATACTTAATTTTTGCTTCCAGCTTCACGTTGTATACCCCGCATGGCAGGGTAGGCGGAGGGAACCCGAGAACCTAGTGTTGAGACGTTCCGTTTCATTATCGCAGAATTTGGGGTATTGCTTGTCGAGTGGCGGGCCTTAAGGCTACAATTTGCCTTACTACCAAAGCGAAAAATAAACACTTAAAATCAAGGGATTCCGCGAGTGAGGATCAAACCCACAACCTGTTGCAGTTACATTCACACGCTTGCCCCTGCGCTACGACAGGCCTACTTATATATTAAAAATTTAAAACTGCTGAATTTATCGTCAATAACATTCATTTAAAGAATACAAGTAGATTTTTTAAGTAATACAATATTTTTTACATCAATTTGACGCATTTAGTTCGATAAAATTGATACAAAATTTATATTTAGCAAATTTAAATTTATATTTAGCAGAAATTTATGTTTTCAATGTATAGATATTGTCTTAAAAGTGATAGTATTATTAGAAATAGAATAAATAAACAAGTATAATTCAAGCTGGCGAAGCCGCGGGCGGGTCGCTAGTACATAATAAACATAAACCTTAACCAGAAATCGGGCATCACAAGAAAAAAAAACAACAAAAATTCAATTAAAGAAGATCAAGTATTGCTTTGAATTTAACATTTGTTAAAATTTAATCATTCGTTCAACAATACTTTTTGATGTTTTTCTCATCAAAAAGCTTTTCTTCCAAAGACTTCTTAGGTAAATATGAGAAATCATAACAAAAGCTCCCTAATTACAGTTACCTTTGATCCCGTTTAAAGTATAATTGTTAACACGTTTCTTGGTAAAATTCAAAATATGTATTTCAGGAATCAATCTGTACTAAAAGTCATTGTGGCACAGCGCTTGAAAACGTGATGGGTGTGAATTTGATTCTTTTTCGGATGTAGTAATAAAGGAGATAGTAATCAATTAATGTTTTGAGGCCTGTCGTGACACAGGGGTACAAGCGTACGTGGAAATTAAGTATTTAAAACTTTCATGGACTTGCTCTAGTAACGTGGATACGCGCGGCGTTGGGTTCCGCCTCTCAGCACATAATACAGGAACGGAAGTGTCTCTATGGGGACATAGTTTCTTAACATTAGGTTCCCATGTTCTTTTTGCTACTCAGTTATTTGAATAAATAATGAATACAGCGAGGAAGTTGAAAAAAAAAGGGTAATACGTGTAATAGGGTAATAGTGTTAATCCACACTTAGTAAATATTGTTTTTAATGAGGAAAAAGGAAATGTTTTTGTAATATTGTTCTAACAAATCACGATATCACCCTGTATTACCCCAACGTACTTTAATTAAAGTCGTATTTTATTTCAATTTATATATTAAATGAAACCACTTAAAAATCCTATAATTAGTAAGGGCTTTGACCGTTAACGTTATTTCAATAAGGCTGTATATAGTTAAAAAAGCCTTTATTTTACTTTTGTTTTTCTTTCATTTTTTTGTACTTAGGCAGGGTAGGCTAAGGAACCTGGGGCACCTAGTGTTAAGTTACACGGGAACCTAATATTTAAGACTATCCACTCCTATTAAGACCGTTTCCCACTGTCCGCCGAATTGGAGACCTTACTTGTTGAGCTCGTCGCTCGCTCGACGAAATTAAAATATTAATTACGTCATTTCCTGGAAAGGGAATCGAACCGCCACTTGTCGTGTTTACTGTCGCACGCTTGTGCTGCTGCGTCACTACTGACCTATGAATTATGAAAATAAACTGTCTAAAACTTTTTTGGCTCTAAATATTATCGACGACAAACTTTTAGAATTTTAAAGTACTCCTAGGGAAGAAAATTATAATTTTGTATTAAACGAAATAAAGTATAGTATGAAATATAGTGTTAAAACACTCCGTTTCCCATTTTATCTTGTTACTAGAACTTCTACCCCACGATCCCAGTGTTTATAGTTACATTCTGTGCCACGACAATCTAATAAAAATAGTCTCTTTTTCAGCTTCACGCTGTATTCCATGAATTTGGGAACTTAATGTTAAGACATGTTCTATTCGTTACTTTCCGCCTTTCCTTTGAGGTATTGCGTGACAAGTGGCGGATCTTTAGCTATCTTGTTAAGCAAAAAAATTCGAAAAAAATGCGAAAAAAATATTAATATTTTTATTTATTTAATTTCTCGAGTGGGAATCGAATCCACAACCTGTCGCATTAACAGTCACTCACTTGTGCCTCTACGCAACGACAGGGTTCAAAAAGATTATAATCAATAATAATCACTAAATATACACGAGGCAGGGTAGGCAGAGGGAACCTAGTGTTAAGACACTCTGTTCCACTTACGTTCCCCACTTTCCACCGATTTTGAGGCACTTCGTGTTGAGTGGCGGAACTCAACGCCGCGCTTTTACCTTATTACTAGAGCGAAGAAATGAAACATTAAATATTTAAATTGAAAATATTTAATATTTCATTTCCTCGACTGGGGATCGAACCCAGAACACGCCACACAACACAACAGCCACGACAGGCCTCATATTTAAAATAATTAATAATAACGTATTTATTAAAATAAACCCGACACCTTTTAAATTCTAAGATCGGTTGCGACAAGAAGTTGGTCTCAAGAGACTTGTGACTCCTTTAATTATTGTGCAAAAACCATGTCGATAGACGACATTAATATTTTAAGCAAAATTTAGACTCTCAGCTTCACACTGTATCCTGCACATGGCAGGGTAGGCAGAGGGAACTTGGGAACCTAGTATTAAGATACCCCCTTCCACTTCCATTCCTTTCTTTCCGCCGACTTTGAGACAATGCGTATTGAGTGGCGCGCTCAATGTCGCGCTTTGCCTTGTTGCCAGAATGAAGAATTTAAACATAAAATATTTAATTCGAGAGGCTTCTGAAATTTTAGTTAATAGAAATTTTAGTCCTACTAATATTATATATGATAGTGTGTGGAGATTTGTCGTCCAACTACTACTATAGGATATACTAATAACAATGATAACATATAGCTAACGTGGCGGATTATAAGAGGTGCGGGTTATATTCCCGCTACATTCAAATTTTTATACGTTTTCTAAATAAATATTATTTTTTTCTATTATCACTTTAAAAATGTACCTATATTGCTATAAAATGTGTGTGTGTGTGTGTGTGAGTTAACTTGACTGATTGATTTGCTTGAATTGGCTTATCTAAAGAATACTAATTTTTTTCAATTATAAATACGCAACATAATATTTTTCAAGTTTCAAAATGGGTTTTCTTTCTATATTTTGATTACTTTATTAATAAAAAAAATATAAATATCTGCTAAATTGACGGTCGTATTTGTACATTATAAGATATCATTGATAAATATACATACTATAATATTTACATGAAAAATAAG